>OVAY01001846.1:0-19690 GCA_900406395.1 Kernera saxatilis | reverse complement strand
ATATATATATATATATATATATATATATATATATATATATTTTGTCATGAATTATGTTTTGATTTCGTTTATGCATATGTGTGAGTAGTTTATCTAGTTAGGATAAAGAGAATCAAAGAGTTCATGGATTAATTAGAGGATAGATTCATACTTAAAGATATTTTTAGAGTTTTTTACCATGATTATTCTTATTGCTTTTTATACTTGAGTAGCTAACATTTTTAGGATAGATTAATATTCCGAAAGTCTAGTAAATCACCATATCTATCATTGGTAAGTTAGGGGTTATAACCATCGAGATTCTGAGTTATAGATTTTAGTGAACTTATCGAATCTTGAACTGTTTTAATGAATATTGAGCTAGCTAATGACATGCGAGAGTTTATTTTTTAGCTTGTTAGCTATAAATTCGTGATGTAGGCTTTAGTCTCTGTGGGATCGATACCTTTAATTCTATAATAGGTTAATTGTGTATTCTTAAAACAAACATGAGCACATCAGCATCACAATTATTTTATTACTTAGGAAAATAACTAGGCCTGCGATTTTGGCCCGAACTGAAAATTCTGAACCAAACCGAACCGGAATTTTCGGTTTTCGGTTCAGAATCGGTTATGGACAGTAACCCAATCGGTAACTTTTTTAATTTAGTTCGGTTCTCGGTTGGGTTTGTCGAACCAAACGGTTACCCGGTTTTTTTTTTTTATTAATAAAAACCAGAATTAAACCGAAATTGAACCGAAATTTCAAAAAATATATAAACCCTAATCGAAATTACCCGAACCGATCCAAATTATCCGAAATTATCCGGTTTATTCGATTAAACCAAGAAATTCGGTTCAATTCGGTAAAAAAAATCAAAACCCAAAAAACCTGATACCCGAACCAAACCGAACCGAACCATTATCAATTTCGGTTAAATTCGGTAAAATTTTTGAAAACCGAATTACCCAGAAAACCGAAAAACCGAACTGTTTTGACCTGAACCGACCCGCCTAAAAATAACAGCCACGTTAAATTTTCCTTGGAAGAAAGTCTCAGTCATAATTGTTTAACAATCTATTTCATGTTCACCTTGTCAGATTCAATATTTTTACTAAGAATAAGTTGTTAAACTCTTCTGATCTGAAAATATATGCACCTTATTTCCATAGAGATTTTAACGCCACCCCATCAACATCATGCGTAAAATAAATTAAATAATTGAGCTTATGCTTACGCAAATTCCTAGATGCATATGTGACCACCTTATTCTCCTACATATGTGTACATCTTATACCCCCCCACACTAGATTTATGTAGAGTTAACAATGGGGCTGACATCAATTTTTTCTTCAACTTTCCAAAACTCTGCTCACAAGACTCACTCCAGCTAAACTTAACTTCCTTAAAAAGTAGCTGAGTGAGTTGTTAGCGATCTTGAGAGAAATTATCGATGAATCTTTGATAATACTGTTCTAATCCCATAAAATTATGAATCTTTAAGATATTGTTTGGACGCTTTCACATAGTGACAGCCTCAACCTTAGCACGACCAAGGACAACACATAATACCAAGTTTTCCAAAAATCCGACTTGTTGAAGCCAAAACTCGTATTTGTTCAATTTAGCATACAAATGCTCAGTAAGTTCTCCGGCTCTTAGAATAAACAAAATTATCATTTATGAACAAAATGACAAATTTTTCCAGCTGCGGTGTGAGTACTCGATTCCATATTACTAGAGAATTAGTTAGCCCGAATGGTATAACCACAAATTCATAATGCTCATCTATAGTCTAAAAAGTTATCTTAGAGACATCACTATCCCTAACCCTCACATGATGATAATATGGTCACAATATAATTCTTAAAGATCACAATCATACTTGATTGATTAATTCCTGCTATTGGGCGCGCCGACTCCATCTTGATTAGTCAAAATTACATTTAAGACCTAGTCTAGCAACAAAGTAAAATCAACCCGTGATGAGGTCACCAAACCAGTAGCTAAGCTAGAGATCCAACAAAGTGAGATCTCAAGCCGACTAGAACCCAGCCAGTATATAGGTGCCTTCCATGAAGCCTACCAGACGAACCAGGAGGAGTTAAGTAACAAACAAATTTGTTCAAAAAACTTAACTCATCTGAGACACACATCGAAGTGAAATTGGGGCAATAGGTCCTTATCGGCTAGAATAGAACCGCTGGGAATTGCCTGCTTTGTAATTTCGATTCCGGTTTTATTAAAGAAAGTGAGAGCATGGTCTTAACTCTTAAGAAACTTAGACTAATGAAAACATAGGTTTTTTGTGCTAAGAATTGCTTAATTAACAATAAAAACCGGACTGGGTCCACCCGGTTTGGATCCGGATCCGATCTTCAATTTGGTGAGAGAGAAATCTGCATGACTGCATTGGACACCTTCTGCCCGATGCCTCCGGGTCAGAGTTACGTCAAGCAGGAATTTTGGATTTTTTGCATTGGCCTACTTATGCTCAATGCCTCCGGTTTGATATTGTCTAATCCTTATTTTCATATATACTACGACGAGCTCTGCGCGTTGCGCGGAATTATTATTTATATAATGAATATGCAATATTATGTAAGTAAATATTGAAAATAAAGTTCAATGGTGATGTAGATTTTGTTTTCATGTATTGATATTTTTTACATCTCTTATTTTAGTACATAAATTAATACTCGATAAATTAATAATCTCGATAAATTAATAAATTTATTTGGTTCCGAGTTGGGCCAGTGTAAAAATTAACAAAATTCGATAAGATAATAAAATAATAATTTTTTTAGAATCCTTATGTAAATATATGGTCCTAATAATATCATAATTTAATAATTATATATATATATATTATATATATAACTAAAATAATTTTTCTACATATGATTTTAGTATTGTATGCTATTTTTAAAGATCATTTCTTATTTTTTTTAGGGTGATTTACAGCTAGAGGTAGATTTTGGGTTTAATGTTACAAAAAATGTAGTTTTGAGACGATGGGTAGTTTTTGGGACACGAAGCTTGAAAAATACATAATTTGCCTTTGTAGCTAGAGAGTGATTGTGTATCGAGCAACAGAGTTTTAGTTTAGTTTGGTTTAGCGCGATTCATTTTTGACCATAGGATTGGCATAGGATATTCTAAATCGTGTGGCTATTAAAATAGATAAATATATTATAATATTTCGTTTGTTACAATTGAATTGTGACAGATGCTCCTTCTCTCCTCTCTTTCTCTACTCTCTTTTCGTTTGTTTTTTTTTTATTAACACCCATGTTATTTGTTTCATAATTGTATATTTGTAAGAGTAATATTAAATATTATTAAATATATTTTCAAGTATAATTTGTTTTTCTTTATGTTTTGAAATCCATTTTATTAGATTTTAGACTCATTCACATCAAATCTTATGGACAAGATGGATGTGGATACTAGATAATGGACACAAATATTATGGATGCATTACCGTTGATTTATATGATTATATTTAAAAAGTTGTCATAAAATCGCATGATTTCGTGGACGGGTTCTAATGAACAAAATAATGTGGACATTATGTCATGGACAAGATTATCATGACATCGTACCAGTGGACGGGTTCAGATGGACAAAATTATTAGGATACGTATAATCGTGGACAAATGATTTATAGACTATAAAGCATAAACAATGATATGTGGACTGTTAGTTGTAGATAGTAAACGTAGAAAACACATCTTTGATTATTACTCAAACTCAAACTATGTTATCCATATGAACCAAAAAAATTGCATATGTTTGCATATAACTTGCATATGTTTAGTTTTGGACAATTATTTGTGGGCAATAAATGAAAAAATTGGCATTGAATTGCTTAATGTCGATCACTGAATATGATCGAATATGATGGACAAAAAAACTTGGATATGTGTTGTCATGGACAATGATTTGTGGATATTATGACGTGGACATTGATATGGCAAGGCCCGCAAGTCCTCGAGCACCTCTCCTATTTTTCCTCTGTCACTTCGACCTCTCCTAAGAGAATCTAAAAGCATTGTATGGATGGGACAATCCATATAAGGTGTAGGTAGTGGGGGATAGATTAGTTTCTGGTGGACAAGTTAAGGTGGATGGTTTAATTGACTGAAGTGTGTGGGAGATTTATATTGTTGGTCGATGTATGGTGATAATTAATTGCAAATGATTTAGCTAGTGTGAATTAGGCTTAAACAAGTGGCATATTAATTTTGGGAGAGTTAATACATTTGACGAACTCTGGCATGTACATGTTTTGGTGGTCGATGAGTGGTGTATTCAGTTGTTTTGTCCACGAACCTTCGTACAGATAACAATGTGCAAGTGGATCTTTGAAGATGGATGTATTGTGTGAATGAATTGGTTTGCTGGGCTTAATTTCGGGTGTGAATGTTCATAATGAATTTGTATTGATTTGAAAGGATTACACATGTAAAAATTTAGTTCACAGTCCTTCTACTTTGTGCACAGGACTGTGTTTGATCTGGTTGTTGTGTTATCAGGAGCTGTTCAAGAATGGGAGGACCCTTATCCACGTTTGCTTGTCCATGAAGCACATGCTTATAAAAGTGGAGACGGTGCACGAAAGGTAAGTAAAATCCATAAAATTTTGTCCATATAGAGCATTTGTAAAAAAAATGGTGGGAGGGGATGTGTTCAGCTAGAAAATTCACGGGAGCATGAGGACAAGAAGAACAAGAGGCCAAACCTTTTGGAAGCGAAGCATTTTACAACTTTATCCATCAAATTAGAAAGCTTTGCAACAAACTCACTCTTTTGAATACCAATCATGCAATACCTGCACATTACAACAAAATCAAAATTTGGATGCCCGAGTTAATTAGCTTAATTGGAATAATAATGAGCACATTCACATAGTATTCCAAAAGTTTTTACCCAAATTCATGTACAATGGTTGAGTAAATTACCCAAAGTCTCATCCGATTCCCTCAAAACGGAAACAAGAAAGAGAGAGTGATAAAATCATTGAGAAATATTCAACTAGTGGGGGAGAAAAATGAGAACCTCAGAAGCGGAGATTCTACGAGAGATTGACGTCGGAGGAGAGAAACCCATCTCCCTGATGAATATCTCTATGAACCCATCTCCGTGAACAGATCTCTGTAAACACATGGGGAAGAGCAATTTGCAATTCAATTCCAAACTAAGTCCAATATAACAGACCCGTTACTATTAGAAACAAGAAACGATTGCAAGGGGATATGGAAAATACATGTCTCGTCTTCCATCAAGGACTGTATCAACCTCTAGAATGAAAAAAATTGGCTTCTAGAAAAAGGAAAGAAGACACAGTTGTGTCGTCTCTCGGTCACCTAGATGGAATGGAGAAGAAATGGATCTAAGATATACTGGGTTGAAGCGAGATCAGCGCTGGCGATAGAGAAGCGAAATGGTCACGACCATTCCATCTGTGAAACGATGCTCATCGGAAGGCGACGGTGGACGATGGTCGAGCCTTTCGAATTCCCCAATTTCATCAGCTTTAGCGACTAAGAACAGAGAGAGGAAGAAGAAAAAGAGATCGGATATTGACTGATGCCCATATAAAATAAATAAATATAATTAGATAAATGTAATCTTAGTCTAACTATTAGTTGAAGCGTTGAAAGATAGAATAGGTTTTAACCACACAAAAACTACCTAATATCTATAAACTACCTTTCTATGATATAAGTTCTTAAAAAACTACTTCTTTATGTAAATAACTCTTTTCTTTATTGCATCAAAAACTTCTAATTTTCTCTATATACATCCAAAAGTTACAAAAACTTCTATACGTAATACTTGTTTGTTCAATGTTTAAATATTCCGTCATCACTTTTAGTAGCATTAATTTTTTAAACGTTGAATTTAACATGTAATATTTTTATCAAGATAATTTAATTGGCTGTTAAAATACATTCTATAGCAATATCTGAAAGTATTAATAAATATTAATTTATCGATAAATTAATACCTCTCTATATTAATAAAATTTTATGGTCCCAACATTATTAATTTATAGAGGTTTTACTTAAGAGACATAGTCTTTTTTATCGGCCAAAGTTGGCCAACATAAATTTTTTTTATTGCCATTAAATTATTCATTATTGAATAAACACCAATAATTTGATGATTTTTCTTTTTTGCTACTTTTTCATAATAGCAAAATATTGTAAACATCATAAAATAAAAAAATATTAATTTTCCTGCGTAGAGGTCCATACAGTTTTCGTCTTGAAAATAATTTGAAAAAAAAAACAATTGTTTTTAGAAAACCACATAAACAATCAAATTGAGAGGAGATAATCAAGAATTTATTGTTTCAAATTGAAACCTGGTCAAATAATTGAATCAAAGATTTAATTTTTCGAAGGTCAAATGAATTTTAAGGAATAGAAAAAAATGAAATGTAAGGAAGATCCATTTAATTGAAAGAGAAATTATAATGAGTCATGTTTTGATGAGATTGAAAACCTAATTGAATATTTGTTTTTTAATCTATGGATTAGTATTAATAAAAACTAATCACATAAGAAATAAAGCCTTTAAAAACAACTAACTCGCTAAAATGGGATTAAGTTAACCATTATCCTCAACCTTCAAGCACCGGTTATTCTCGAGAACGAAAACAGAGTGGCCAATACCAGAAAATCGACAGTAACCAACCACGGCTTCTGCTCTTCTTGTCCTCGCTTGATATTTCTAGACTTCGGAAATCAGATAATTTGTGTTTTCTTAGGTGGCAAAACGGAAATATTTAGTGAAATAAAAGACTTTTTAATCATATATATAAAAGGAGAAGGGGCTCTCTCCATAGCTTGCCACTTCATCACTCCAAAAATTGACATGTGTCCACATATTTTTAATGAAAAACTAAAATAATAAATAGTTTGCAAAAATCTCTTCACTTTCTCTGATATGTTTTAGGGGTTTATCGGTTTTTTATTTCAGAAACTCCAAAAGCCTAAATATAAAACATTGTACAAATCATTTAAATCAGTTTCTAAACACCTCCAATTATAGACGTATACACACATAATTAGAAGTCACATCTTTAGCGACCGTGGTGTAAGGATTATACAGTGCTGCCGATGACCGAGCTAGCGGCTCCGGACTAGAGATTTTGAGTCAATTGTAATTATTTATGATTTTACTGAACGTGTGTTTTTCAAATGATAATCTGAAAGAATTGAATATTGGACATGTCAAGAGTCACTTGCTGGTTACTGATATTTTTTCATGTATTTATATCTCTTAGATAATTCTCTGTTTTGTTATTCTTTTTTCAATGTTTTGATTTACACTAATTTCTAGATGTATCGGAGAAAGAAGTCAGTGCCGTCAACGCGCCATGGTATGTTCGTTTTGATCCACAATCATTTTTTGGTTCGGGTTCGATTATGTTGATGCAAATTACTTATGGACAGTGATTGGAGCTATGATGTGGTGTTTGTCTCTATTTGTTTTTATTATCAAAGTTAGAATATAAATCAATTTATCGTTAATTTTTACGCTTTTAATTGATATCATTTACAAAGCATTTGTGATTAGAAAAATATAATTTAATAGTTTATAGGATTACGAATAATCAATACAATAAATTATTTTTTAAAAAAAATAATTTCATATGTCTATGTATAAAATTATTGTTATCGAAAACAATATATACAAAAAACCTGCGCGTTCGCATAGTTGCCACATCATCACTCCAGAAGAGGACATGTGTCCTATATATCAAAACCGTAATTAATAATTTGATGATTCTTCATGTCTTCGGATATTTAACTCTTTAATTCTTCCTCAAACGTTTTTTTTTTACAAAGATCTTTTTCAAACTTTTCCCGAATTTATTTTTGGTATGTCCAATTCGATCATAGAGATCTCGAAGTTTTTCAACGCAATGCATAAGCGATTTGTAGGAGTTAGAACGGTCGTTTCGGAGAAATGTCTTCATCGAGTTGAAAGGAAAACCTCACTTTGCTTACTTAAATTTGAATGGGGAGGTTAAGGGTATCCTTGGATTGAGGCGATGTTGTCGTCATACACGTGGCTTGAAGAGATAAAGTTGAAGGGGATGGTGGTGATTGACGGACGAGTGCTTGGAGCTCATCGCGAAAACGTTTTTAGAATTTCAAGGTTCTTGTCTTTTCTTTCTAAGAATACTTCATTGATGGTCTTGCTGCAATCGCTGTCAATTCAAGGTAATTTTAGTACAATAGATTAGTTTTTGTAAAAATAGTTTCATATGTTTATGTAGAAAAATATATTTTTTCCAAAACAATATATAAAAAAATCTCGCGCGTATGCGCGGATATTGGCCTAGTATGTTTTAATTATTGATCACTGTGAATTCTGCTGTCTCTAATGTGAAATTAACTGACTGATTAAATGGTTTGATGGAAAAGAACTCTTTTTGCTCTCGAAACTGTATATGTCTACGGAGGGTCAAAGGGTCATATCAGCAAAAACACGTTAACCACAAAAATCAGCTCAAATACCCAAAAATGTATCTTGAATCCTAAATTTTAAAGATTTTAGTATCACACGAAATACACAACTATAGTTGGGCAAAGACTTACCATATTATTTGAATCTGAACTCTGCATAGAAAAAATACAAAAACATGTTTTATCTATGGTTTTGCTCTTTCATCATGCTTAATGTTAGGGACATGCATACGAAATGCAGATCTTGTCTTTTACATCTTACTATGTGGTGTTTTTTCTCCAGCTCTCATACTTTCTATTTTTACCGAACTGGTAGTGCTTCTTTTCCTAAAAACAATTGGCAGGTGAGAGGACCAAAATTTCCTCTCTCCATATTGACCAGCTGAAACATAAGAAAAAATGAATCTTTGACATTTATTTATGTGAGATCTATAATTGGTTCCATAAATTGTAAACAGACCTTGGCAATAAGTTTTTGAAGAACAAATGCGATGGCTTACCGATTTGTCGGATTCCACCGGTTGAAGAAATTAAATGAGAGGAGTGAGTGTGGGAAAGAAGTGGCGTCGAGAACATCAAAGGAAGAACAATAACGGTACCATACCTGACTTCCACCGGCATTGCGCAGGGATGGCGTGTACGGCGGCGGTTTAGGATACCTAATTCTAAGTGGCAAAGAAGACAACACTACCCTCGTTTTGGACATAGCTCAAAAGGGAGAACGAGCCATTCTCTAAAAGTGTTGGAAGAGAAGCTGCAATCAATTTATTTCCATCGCCAAGCCCTCATGAGGGAGTAGGCCTACTTAAAACAAAGACCAATTGCTTCAGAAGTTCCACCAAATGATCCTTTTTTACGTGAGGATACCTGAGAGTGCACATACAATGCCATGAAACACAAAAAAATCTCTGGTGGGAAGAAACCTTAAACAAGTCATTAACAAATTAAAATTTATAACGACAAGCTCATTTAGGAATTGCTTATGCTAACTTTGGCCCATTTAAGCTCTATGGTCAAGCATGAATCTTGAATTCAGAATTGATCAAACATTGATAGAGTGATGAAGGGAAAATGCGGAAGAGCAAAACTCACTTGAAATCTGCTTTTGGTGTGAGAGCACTTGAAGCAAGACTTGTGAAAAGGGACTCCATCTTTTGAATAGAAACTTCATATGGTACGCTGTCTTCTCGCACGCCCTGCATTTATGCTGAGTTCCTGTAAACGACATCGTTTTTATGTCTTTTTCACAATTTGTCCTCCTTTACGTAGAAAGATCTTTAAACTTAAACCTCTTCGTCTTCCTCTCTTGTCCACAATACACCAACAACCCTATTAACATTTCAAAACCAGAACAGCAAGATGTTTAAGAAAAATCCCATCACACATTCTTGACTTTTCAGTTTTCACATTGACAGTGCTTTGCTGTTTGCATATATTCAAGAGATACTCAAACAAATTGAAACGTGAATTGGTAAATAAAAATTTGCATCAGATGATTTGGTAATTAAATTACAACAAAAGATAGTTTCTGTTTTCCTACATGAATTACAAGAAGCTAATTTAGCAGAGTGAAATCGTGAAGAATCAGCAAAAGTCAAATTCTTTACCTCTTCGATATGATCAACGCAAACGGAAAAATAAAAAATCAAAAGGAGAACCCCAAAATTTGAAAGAGTGAAACGCATGTTGAAATTGGAGCTGAAAAGAAGATGAGAATCGTGAAATAAAGGTGAAAAGGAAGAAGAAGAAGAAGATGAGAAGGTAATAATTATTGAGCACGAATGACAATGAGATATATCTTACACTTTTTCTTTTCTCTTGTTTCTTGTTTTGTTGATGTTAATGTTGAGCTTTGGTGGAGACGGTGGGGTTCCACTTTCGCCGGTCTAATTATTAATTTAAAATGAAATAGCAAATCAATGAAGAAGCTGCATTGTTTTGTACATAAGAAATTCTACATGAGTAAGCTCACATACCCTTGGAGAAGACAGGGGTATGACCACTGAGCTGTTCCAACAACTACAATTACGAAAACCCTTGATTCATAAAATGGGAAAACAAAATAAGGATAAAAATTTCTTGAGTTTATATATGCATCTGGAGAGCTTCTTCTCCAACACCTGCATCATGGGGAAGAGAAAAATAAAACCCAAAAAAAAAAAAATCAAATTCAACCTTGTAATTCCCTGTTATCCATGCACGCTGAGCAAATGGGCAAGTGTGAGATATATACACCCTTCAAAATCACAGAAACCTAAGCTGTTCCTCAACAACCTCTCTCTTTCTACTTGGTAAATAGTTTGTTTTTTTTTCATAAATGAAGCAAATGCGTCTTTTTTAACACAAACCTAGTGGATCCATCGAACACTTGAAGTGGCTCCAAAGAAGAATCAAGCTCCGGCACTGACTGCAAAATAACCTGAGAGAAGACCAGTACAAACCTTGGAACTCTCAATAGAAGCGAAATTTAAATTCCCTCGAAGATTCTCGAAACACATATTTGATTATACCTTGCTTCTATAAAAGCCAATACTTTTGCTTATGGGTTTCCCATAGGAGCCGCTTAGGTGAATTTTCCAACCAACATAGAGAGATGACGAAGGTACAGAGAAATTCCTCGAATAATTAGGTCTTAGAAGGTGATGATTAGAAATTTGGCTAAGATTTTATAGTTTTGTTGGTTTTGAATAGATATTTTATATTTTGTTTTAAATAAGTAATAATAAAAAGACATTTGTCAGTTTCTCATACCTTAAAATAAAAAAAAACTTTACTATATTATAATAGACTAGATTAGAACCCGCGTGATACGCGGATTTTCGATAATAATTGTATTTATATATAATTAAAAAATAAGTAAATATCCGTTACGTTTTTAATAATAATTGTAATTACATATAATTTAAAAAAAATTAGTACATACCCGTTGCTGGTAACCAGTTGAACTTGATGAATATGAATTTTTCGATCTAAATGATTTAGAGTTAAATAACTTTGATTGATTCTTTGAACTTTAAGCTTTTTTTTTTTTTTTTTTGAATTTGATATCAATAATTAAAAAATAAAAAGATGGAAGCACACAATTAGATTCTATATCTTATATATAATGATATACATAGCATTTTAGGAGAATATTTTCCAAAAATATTACATGTCAAATTCAAAATAAAAATATTACTTATTTACCATTTTTTATCTAAGAATAAAATTTATTTTCCTATAACTTATTAATAAATTTCCTTTTCTTTTATTTTACTTTTTTCACCACATTGTTATTTCCTCTTTGTTTTTATAAATTTAGTCATTTTATTTTTTACATAAATAGCATATTGCATAGGTAATTTTCCTTTTCATTTATTTTTGACTTTTTTCTTATTTACCATTTTTTATCTTAGAATACAACTTATTTTTCTATAACTTATTAATAATTTTCTTTTTCTTTTATTTTTACTTTTTTCACCACGTTGTTATTTCTTCTTTTTTTTTATAAATTTGGTTATTTTACTTTTTACATAAATAGTATATTGTATAGGAAATTTTCTTTTTCATTTATTTTTGACTTTTTTCTTATTTGTCATTTTTTATCTAAGAATAAAAATTATTTTCCTATAACTTATTAATAATTTTCTTTTTCTTATATATTTAGTTTTTTCACCACGTTGTTATTTCCTATTTGTTTTTACAAATTTAGTTATTTTACTTTTTACCTAAAACATACACAAATTTATTTTTTGTTTTTTTTTTCCTCTACTTTACTATTATTTACTTATTTATTTTTTTGGTCATTTCACTTTTTACCTAAAACATACACAAAATAATATTTTCCAAAACAAATTTTCCTTTTTTTTAAGTTTGCTATTTTATTAGTTTGACACGTGTCACAATATAAATTAACAATGATATATGTCGCGATCTGGTGAGTTATAATTTTGCTTACATGTCACGTTCACGTTGTGCGTATTCAGTTTTATATAATAAGATATCAAAAATAGAAATATTCAAAAATCCGGTTCGACCAGCCATCCAATGACAATGCTGAGTCGCTTCTGTTCATATTGTTTTCAGGAATAGACAACTCACAATACGCATTAATCGCTTCCTACTGCATGCATGAACGTGTCCTGCACAAGACCCACCGGTCAGGTAAAAATACGACCGATGGATTCAGGCATTAGTTCTGTATTGAATTCTGTATGGCTTCAAATTAATGTTCGAAATTTCTGCAAAAACACCTGTAATTCAGACAATGACATTTTAGGATCAGAATACGGTTTTTTCAGAATTGTCATGTCTTGTTGGGTTTAAAGATAGCTGCATACGAGCAGTTTGATATATGGACTTGGGAGATGTTTCTACGAGAGCCTACACAAATTCGGGAATCAAACCAATTATACAGCAATTCAAATGAGAAATAGGCCTAAGTTGATATGGCGAATCAAGAGCTACGACTAGCCAAATAAAAGATGAGGGCAGTAAGAGTGCTATTCTCTACAATAGAAACATTCAAGGTCGTGCCCTTTTGTTGCTGCAGGAAGGGCACCTGTAATGTTTGATATGCTCAGCTCTAGCTGGAGTTATCTTCACACACTTGCCATGGAACCATAGCTCACAAACGTCACAGCAGATCCAGAATTCATCAGTGCTATCACCGTCTCCACAGGCTCCACAAAGGGTTTCGCCGTGTTCATCCTCATCCTCTTCATCTAAATCTTCTTCCTCCTTGTTAGCCTGCACGGTCTTTGAGCTTTTGCCATCTGAGGTTCTCTGCATTCCAAAACAAAGGAACTATTAAACCAGAGGGAAAAAAATCTAATCAGAAACTCAAAACTAATCCAACCAATGCAGTGTTTTCTGGTAAAGGTAAACTTTTAAGTGGAGATTGATCAAGCATTGTCTCTTTGTTTTATCCACCCGACTAAGAAGCTTACATGGTCTATAGAGACTTCCAAGATCATGAATTAACCAAACTACGTGGGAAAAAGCTAAGCAAACCCAAAACCAAGCCAACCAACGCAGTGTTCCTGGCAAAGGTAAACTTTTAATTTGCGATTGATCAGGATCTCTTTGTTTTATCCACCCTACTAAGAAGCTTCCATGGTCTATAGAGGCTTCCAAGATCATGAATTAACCGAACTACACAGGAAAAAGCTAAGCAAAAACTCAAAACCAATCCAACCAACAGTGTTCCTAGCCAATTTAAACTTTTAAGTTGAGATTGATCAAGCATTGTCTCTTTGTTTTATCCACCCTACTAAGAAGCTTCCATGGTCTATAGAGACTTCCAAGATCATGAATTAACCGAACTACATGGGAAAAAGCTAAGCAGAAACTCAGAACCAATCCAACCAACACAGTGTTAATAGCAAATTTAAACTTTTAAGTTGAGATTGATCAAACATTGTCTCTGTTTTATCCACCCTAATAAGAAGCTTTCATGGTCTATAGAGACTTCCAAGATCATAAATTAAGCAAGATTTCTGCAATGATAAAAAAGGTAGTAACGGATTTGAGTAAGTGATATTTAGTGATTGAACTGATCACAACATGAGAAAACATAGGTTTACTTTGCCAATCTTAGTTTCCGAGAAACTCCAAAACCAAAGAGGAAAAAGGAGAAAAAACGTTGAGTCTTTACCACTTTTGAATTCGACTTGGACATGTTGCCATTTTGATTTGCAGCAGAAGACTTATCCTTTGTTTGCTTTTTGGTATTTCCAGCAACTACCTCAAATATAGTAGGAACCCCATTGATCAAATCGAACAAACGCTTCCTAAATCCCACAAGTTAATCACACCAGTTAGAGCATATACACACATATGGAAACACATCTTTTAAAAACGAATGGATCCAAAATATACCTATCAGCCTTATCGAAAGAGAACCTTGACCCGAAGTAAAACGAGACAGAGAGCAACCAAGTGTCACTGTGAATAGCAACAAGAGAAAGCCATTCTTTTTCAGAAAGCCCATCTCTAGCAAAGTTAATGCCAAGAGCTGGCTCTGGAATCTCTGGAGGCACTTCTTCAGCAGGTAAGTTCACTTCCCATTCTTCATTTGGTAAACCATACAAGCAAAGATTCTCCTTCTCTGAAATCAAAATTGTATATACATCATACAATACAAAACCCAAATCGAGTCAAAATCACCACATAACCGACAAGACTAGAGAGTAAGTCTAAATCAGATTGTATACAAAGAAGACAAAAACTCAAAATCAGGGAAAATTAACAAAAGGGACAGAGAAAGAAACCCTAACCAGGGTCGCATTG
This sequence comes from Kernera saxatilis, assembly GCA_900406395.1. NCBI lineage: Eukaryota > Viridiplantae > Streptophyta > Magnoliopsida > Brassicales > Brassicaceae > Kernera > Kernera saxatilis. The sequence goes on along the minus strand of OVAY01001846.1, from coordinate 4,952 downwards.
TTGGTAAAACTCTTGGACTTCTGCAAAAGAAAAGGAAGCGAGAATCCATCAGATCGGAGAAGAAAACATCACAGAACACACAAAACCCAGAAGAAATTCAAAATTATCAGAAGAAAAAAAAGCTTCAAAGACGAGATTGCGATATACCAATGGTGAGAGCTTTGATAATGGCGGTTCGACGGCCTTTGAAATCCCTGAATACTTCTTCTACAGTTCGACGACCAGCATCTCCTTCCATATCTCACTTTCAGAGGTTTGGGTCGTCTTCTCTTTGAAGAAATCAATCGAATGAAGACGAAGAAGAAGCTGCGCCGGGACTGTGACAGACCAGATCTTCTTTTTCTATTGACGAAAATCTTTTGGAGTCGGTTTTTGCTTTTGGGTCAAAGAATTGGGAGACAGGTTCGGGTCGGGTCGGGTCCGTCGGGTTATATCTTAAAAGTATAACCCAATCTGTAGCAAAAGCCCAGGCTCGTTAACTAAGTAAATAACTAAATATTGATTTTTTTTTTTTCTTTTGAACTTTCCTGTGAGATGTGAAATTTTCAATTTTGATTATATTTTTCGATTGGAATTAGGTTGTGATGGAACGAATCTGAAAGTTCGAACAAACTTTAACTTGTAAAACAAGCACTATCTCGGGCTTTTAAAAATTTGGATCAAAGTTTTATGGGCCACAATTTACTTGTTTTCAAATTGGGTTAGAGAAAAGATTGGACTGGTACAAGTTTTTTAGCGGATAGATAAAGCAATAAATTGTTACAGAATAGTACAAAGTTATAAGATAGAATGATATACGAAAAACTATACAAAAAAACAAAGCAGAATAACTATTACTCTTATTTGTAGATTTAAAAGTACAATACCCTGTACCGCTGCAGTTCAGTAGAATACTTTCGCATTCTTGAGATGCAGTGGGCCATAAAAGTTTAAAATTAATTTTGTATAAAATTGTTAATCATTGCAAATCTATTGGTATTATGGCTTTTGTGTCGTATTTGATTATTGTCGTTGCAATGTCTATGTTTTTCTTCTAGTATAAAATAGGATAAATTCAGCAAAAAAGTTGTATATACTCTAATATTTTAAATTTTTTTTTAATGATAAGTCATGATAATTCGTCATGTATCACCTTTCAATTGATATGTGTCTTTTGTTGACCTAAACACCATGAAGTTAGACTTAAATACATTATAATGTTTTTTTATTTACTTTTAATTATATTATATATATTTTATCATTTAAAATAAAAAAATTAACATCAAATATTTTATCATAAAATAATTTGAACGATACAAATTGTTCCATATTTTTTTATTCTTTGCTATTTTAAGTTCACATGTGTCCTTTTTTTCCTAAAAAAACCATAGAATTGGACTTAAATACATTATAATTTTTTTAGCTTTAATTATATTACATCAATTTTATAACTAAGGATGCCAAAATGGATACCAAATTCATTCCAAACCATTAATATGATGAGTTAAATATTTTGATTACAATGGATTAATGAGTCAAATGGATTAATGGGTTAAATGGTTTGAGTTTAAATGAATTATATTATAATGAGTTGATGAGTTATAATGGGTAAAATATTTACCCATTAGTATTACAATATATTATAATTATTTTAATTTAGTTTTAATTATATCATATTTTTAAAAAAATTATTTTTTATTAGATTTGAGAGATATATTTTTCTATATTTTGTATGTATTTTTTTATCGTTTAAAGCAAAAAATGAACATCATATATTTTATCATCAAATAGTTTGAACGATATAAAATGTTCTATATTTTTGTTTTTTGTTATTTTAGATAACATGTATCATTTTTTTCAAAATACCATAAAATTAGAATTAAATACATTATAATTTGTATATAGTTTTAATTATGTTACATCAAAACTATAAGTAAGGATGTCAAAATGGATCAACATTTATGTTTAACTCAATCCAATCCAGACCATTAATCCAATGAGTTGAATACTTATGTTACAATGGATTAGTGGGACAAATGGGTTGATGAGTTAAATGTTTTGGTTAAAATGAAGTGGATTATATGAGTTGATGGGTTATAATAGGTAAACTATTTATCCATTAATTTGGTTAATTTGTATTTAGATTCATTACTTTCATGTAATCATCATTTCATCATCATTAGTTCACATCACACCATTAATACCATAAAATAACATCATCATCATCATAACATAATCATCATTATTATACATTTTGTCATCATCATCATACCATAATCATCATCATTATACCATTTGTCATCATCATCAACATCACCATGTCATCATCAACATCACTATGTCATTATCATCATACCATAATCTTCATCATTATACCTTTTGTCATCATCATCAACATCAACAACATAATCATGTCATCATCATCATAGCATAATCATCATCATCATATCATCCTCCCCATAAACATCATCATATCATCTTCCCCATAAACATCATCATTATAATTTTAGCATAATCTCACCATCATATCTTCCTATCCATAAACATCACTATTATAACTTTATCATTATCTCATCATCATAAAATTATCATACATTCATGATCATATTCATATTTATTTTCACTAAAACAGCAGTTCCTCAAATTTATCGGCAAAAACGTAAATTCATAATTTTTTTCAAAATCCATAAATCAAGATTTTACAATTTTTTTCAAAAGCATTTAGTCAAAATCAAGATTTTACAATTTTTTTACGAAAATCCATAAATTCATAATTTTTTTCAAAAACACAACTACACTAATTTTTCATCAAAATCGAGATTACGCAATTTTCCCGGTAAATCCATAATTTTCACACCAAAATCCGTAAATCCATAATTTTCACATCAAAATCCGTAAATCTAATAATATTTTGGCATCAAAATTACCATTGGACAGAGATTTAACATCATAGGGTAGCTACGATGATCCATCATATTTCTTATTCAAAATGGATAAAATACGATTTAGTGTGTTTTTACAGTGTATTATAAAAAAACAGGAGAATATGCGGATATGATAACGCACCGATCTAAGGGACACTACGATATTTAGTGTAACAAAAAACAAGGAATAAGTCATTTACGGTATGCGACAAGTAAGTATGATCTTCCATGTCAATTTGAGGGTGACCCCGAAGGAACGATTGTTGTTGTTGGAGTGGGCTCGGAGAGCTATAGAATTGAAATTGGTATAGATTATTAAACTAACCGATGTGATACTTACGGAATGTATGGCTTAAATAGTTACTCTAAAATAGACCATGTGATGTGATACTGACGGAGAATGAGCCCAGCAACCTGCACACATTCGAATCAAAGGACATGAAACTTGGATGTGTAAGAATTAAAGTCACAGCTAAATAGGCAGATAAGACATGCACAAGTGCAAGAGACTATGATATTTAAATATTCAATTCATTGGATTAATGAATTGGATTGAGTTGGGTTGAACTATAAATTTTAACTTATTTTAACACCCCTCGTTAAGCACACACTTATTAAATAGATGATTTGACATTAACTATATGAATTCAATAAAAAAAATTAACGACAGAACAATAAATGTTGACAGCTCTGTAGAAAACAAAATAAATACATACATATATAATTTCATTTGAGCTACCCAATGAAACCACCATTGAACTGATTCATACATATAATTAGGCCTACATATTATCCTTTAACATATATGAAATCGAATTGGTGCATTAAGTATACACATAAAATAAATTAAATCCAATTAATTTAAAGTTAATCTACTTTTATATATATCGGAAAATGTTTATTTCATTCACCACACTCAAACCACTCTTAATGCACATGATTTGGGTAGCTCTGCAGCATATTTTTATTCATTTTTGATGATGTTTTTCATAATTTTTTAATTTTTGTTAAAGCATAATTAATGTCCTTTTTCATAATATTTTAAAGATTAAATGTAGGTTAAAAAAAATGCTCACTGAAAATATATGTTGTTGCTTTCATTGGATATATATTATTTCATTAGATTTGAAGTTTTCTTAATGTTTAGTTTTCCTTCGAAATTATCAATCCAATGAAAATATTTTATGTAGTTTGTTCATTCTTATGTTATATACTATTAAACAAAAGAAAAATATGCTTTATTTTTTTTATTTTTCTACGAGTTTTAGATATGTAATTAAAGTTTTTATATAGGTTTTAGATATGTAACTAAATATTATATATATATTCTAATATTTCAAGGTTTTTTCTAACCAAAATATTGAAAAAATTTTCACGTAAAATCTACATGTTTTACACATTTCCTCATTTTTAATAATTTGTAATTGATTTTCTCAATTTACTTTTGGTTTTGAAATCAGTTTGTTGAAGAACATCGTGCCGGCTCAACAATTGAGAAGTCAAAAAAGTGTATGCGAGTGTTCTAAAATTAACACCAATGATTTGCATATCAACAATGCTCAGCTTATGGGAAGATCCCTATATTGAAAAGCGAGAACACGATGCTCGGCAAAGATCTCATTATGACACAAGAGTTTTGAATTTGTATCATATAAAAGTGCAATACATTATACCTTAATTTAAATAACTTCATACCTTGATTCTATCTCTAAACTTGTAAGATGCTTTAGATGATTTTAGATAGACAACTTTAGAGCCATTTCATTTGTACTCCGGAGTCTCAAAAAAAGATTTCGAATTGACCTAAAAAAACTAAAATGCTCAAAATATTTTGATCTTATGGTTCTGCTAACAATTTGTCCAAATATTATTTTAATTATGGAAATAGATAATTGATGAACAAATATTTTAGCTTAATCTATGCAGCTACATCGAAGACAACAAGGATCAATGTTGAGAGCTCCCGAAGTTTATATAGGTAGCATGAATTAGAAAGATATAACCAAGATTCAAAGATTTTTTGGTTTAGAGAGCACACAATGTATTATA
>OVAY01001845.1:0-23865 GCA_900406395.1 Kernera saxatilis | reverse complement strand
TATTCTAGAACCTTCTAGATTTACTTGTATCCTAGGTTTTACTTTGTCCCCGAGTAAAACCCTCTCATTGTATTCCTATATAAAGGACCCCTTATTCATTAGAATAATACACATCAATTCTTCCATTTATTTTCTCTGTTTATAACAAATTTGGTTTATTCGGTTAATTTTGGTTAATTTCGGGCAGGGGTGTCAAAATGGATAACCCGACCCGACCCGATCCAAACCCATATGGGTTCGAAATATTAATGGACGGATTCAACCTACCCATTTATATCATGGGTTAAGATTTATGTACCCAAACCCAATAATAGTGAACCCATTGGTTAAATGGATTATATGGATTACCTATATATAAATTAAATAGAATATTAAAATTTTTAAAACATATGATATAATTATAAATATAGATAATTTTTTCAAGTAACCAATTAAATGAAAATGTATACTCACTAAAATAAAATAATTCATCATAAAATCATAAAATTCCAAAATCATAAAGTCATAAAACCGACGTTTAAGTTAAAAAGACACTTGAATATTCTTTATATGGATTGAAAAACTTATATTAATTATAAGTAACACAAAAAAAAAAAAAACAATTAATATTAATACTGATTAGTAGTTTACATATATATATATTTATATATTTATTAATTGTAGTGATAAATCCATGGGTAACCCATAACCCTAATGGGTTAACCCGTTAAACACATAAACCCATTAAGATCAACCCATAAAACTCATTTAATTATATAGGTTAAAAAACTTAATCCAAACCCACTAAAATCGTGGATTAATCCACTTAACCCATTGGTATTGACCCATTTTGACACTCCTAATTTCGGGTTATTCGGTTTGGTTAGGTTCAGTTAAATTCGGGTATTAATTAAAACCGGTCTAATTTTGGTTAAAACCGTTCTAATTTTGGTTAAAACATGTATAATTTGGTTTTAAAAAAACAAAAAAAAAAATGAGAAACCGATCGGTTCGGCCCAAACCGAACCGAAAATTTTAGTTAACCGAATCAAAACAAAACTCTTTTCGATCGGTTATCCCGATAGAACCGAACCCAAACCGGAAACCAAAAATCTCGGTTCAGCTCGGTTCGGTCCGATCGATTCAGACAAAAAATGCAGGCCTAGTTTTAACTAATACCAAGAATCATGAATCCTGTAAACAAAATTGCAACTGAGTGAAGACGGTCAAATCAAGTTTGATAGGTTTCAGTAATTCTTGTTGAGATAGATACGCTTTGTGATTTGGTCTATTTCCTCCTTTTGCACGTTGAATCAAATCAGAATCTGTCATGACCATGTGCTATGGAGCCGACCTATTGTTCAAACTAGGGTTATCACAAATGATAACTTCGTGTGGGTTTAAGAAGGATTTCAGTTATCTTGAGCTCGACGATATTGAAGGAGAAAGAATTTGTGTGATTTTATTAATATCATAGCTATGCCTTGTGAAGGCTGTCTACGTACCTTTGAAAAGGGATCAAGCCATTCGTAGTTCATATTACAAAGGAAGAAAGAGAGCAGAGCTCTTTGGTGGAAGTGTCTAAGTTGGAGAAGATGATCTTTTAGATCTTCCAAGGTTTCTATTTATATGCAAAGGTGTTTCTTTTTTCTACTCCCTCTGTTCCAAAATATAGGATGTTTAAGGTATTTTTTTTTGTTCCAAATTATAAGATTTTTACACATTACAATACAAAAAATTAATATATCTAATATTTATGATCATTTATATTTTGTAGTGTATTATATCATTGGTTGAATTTTATTTAATATTTCGTTTTTTTGTGTAAAAACATTAAAATGTAACTAATTAATATAGTTTATTAAAACTCGTGCTTTTAGCTAAAACATCATACATATTGGAACGGAGGGAGTATTAGGTTGTTGAGTCGATCTCTTCCTTTATTTTTGGAGGATAATCTTGATCTTCTCATTTTCTCTTGGATTTGAGTTGATCCTTCCTTATCTCTAAGATTCAAGTCTATCTTTCCTTTTTCTTCGGAGACTAGTGACGAGGCGGATTTGGCGGGTATGGGCCGAGCTAATGGGCTTAGTTTTCGGGTTAAATTAGGTCAAGTCGGGCTAAATTGAAGGATGCTAAACCCGGTACCATCAGTAAGCCTCCCCCAGTTCGGCGAAGAAGAGCATCGAATTTGGCGAATTTATAGAAATTTTAGTTTGGCTTGACCTTGATTGACCTAATTCAATGTGTTCTTCCAACAATCTGTTGCTCGGAATAAGTAACTTCTCGAATACGAGCTAGGTTATGTCGAACAGACAAGCTAGGCGATGTCTTGACGATCTTTAGAATATAGTTAAGTGCGAGGTGAGCTCGGCGTATCCTTTAAGTGCAAGCTTCGAGCTCGGCTTATTTGAGATGAATTTCCGGGCATTATTCTGAAAGAGTACAACGCGCTTGCTGCATCTTCTGACTTTTCGAACTCGGAGTTCGGCTTTGAGGAGCGTGTAACTCGTTTTAAGTGCGAGGTTAGCTCGGCTTACTGTGAGATTCAAATTAGGTGCGATATGCAGCTCGACTTACCCTATCTAAACTCTGATGTATGGTTGCAAAATGAGTTCGCCTCTTAGTAACTTAGCTGCGAGTCTGGCTCGGCTTATCCCGTTTGATAGACGATGTGCGAGACGGGCTCGACTTATTTCCTTAAGTAAATAGATATGCGAGATGAGCTCGGCTTATTTTCGTAGAATAATAGATATGCGATACTGGTCCCGACTTTGATAGATCTTCAGATGCGAGGCTGAGCTCGGCTTGCATTATTGATGTCCCTTGAAGAGCCTTGATTCAAATTTATCAAGTGTAGGACGTCTCCCGACTTACCTTGAAGAGCCTTGATTCAAATCCCGACTTTAGGTAATTTAAGTCCGACACTTAAGTTTTCACTCGACGTGAAGGCTTAAAGATAAATTATGGTGCGAGTCTGGCCCCGACTTACTTGTCATTTTAGATCCGACACTTAAGTTTCTACCTAAGCGAATGCCTAAAAGAAGTGGATTATTTCACCACTACATCATGGAGACGCGTTATATAATCAAACAACTGGTCAGGAAGTCGATGTGACGTCGGCAATGAGCCGGGAATGGGGTCGAGCTTGGACCTTGGTGGTTCGCTGAAGTTGATAGACTTATAAGAACATAGTTTGATAAGTCTATGAATAGTATCGATAGTAGTCTAGCTTGGTAGACGAATCTTGATGGTTTCGGAGATGGAGACGAAGACGTCGTCAATTAGAGATTATGTCGTAAAGACTTATCTCGTTAACATGGTAGAGAGACCTGTGATTCTAGATAGACAAAACATGAGACATGAATGAATAATCATAAAAAAATGGTGTAATACTTATCTCGATAGGAGGATTGATCGGAGGTGATAGGTGATCGAATGTGATGTTTCTTAGGTATTTGTTGATGTAGAGTGATTGGAAGTGATGCTCCTTTAGCTGCCTTAAAGATGCTAAAATAACTTCGTATTGATCCGTTAACTTTTCAATCCCACCGTTGAATTTCTACTTGATAGTACCATGAAGCTCTTTACCGATTTTCAGCCACATCGGAGATCGGACGTGTCTCCCACGTTCTTCTAAAGTCGCTGTGACAGAGCAGTTTTCTGCAGGTTAGTACGATTTTGGGCCAACTTCCAAGGTGATTTGCGGATGGAGATTAATTCCGATTGACAAGATGTTAGTTGCCATGGATTCCTTGCAGCGAAAAATTTTCAAAACCTCCTTGATCAGCTCTAATTCGTTATGGTCCATCGGGAAATTGCTTCGCAAAACCTCTAGTGGCTCACACAGGATTCTGGCTTCAGACTTGGAACAGATTTGTGGCAGGTTCTGTTGTTTGACAATCTGAAGATTTGATGTCCTGAAGCTTGACGAACTGAAGATTGACGAGCTGAAGCATTGACGACCTGACAAGCTTGACGACCTGAAGAGCTGTTAAGATTTTGGAAGAGTTGATAATTCTTCGTTGTATCCAATCTTGGTGGTTGAAGATGAAAACATCATCAACTTGGGTTTCACTAGCAGTAGATGCACAGATTTGATGATGATGCTCTGACGAGGTCGACGATAAGCTTCGGGGCTTTCTTTTGATATGTAAATCTTCACGTGGTTCCTCCTGGTTCGTCGGGAAATTGCTGCCGAAGTGAGCCCGTCTGGGCGCGCCCGATCTGCGTTTTTTTTTAACTCTTGTATTAAGTCGGCGATGGAGACGAGATTGGCTTCGTTAGAAAGATAAGCATGGAAGTTTTTGAAACACCCTAGCCAGGTTTTTAGACCGGATTCGGGGTTTAGCTCGAGCCACTTCCTGGCCGAACACTTAGTCATATTGACTTAGCTTAACTTAGGCAATTTTCGCGTGTTCAGTTCGATTTTAGATAGGCAGTTCATGCATAAACAATTAATTTGAATTAAACAGAACGAGGTTCGAGCATACAATGATCAGTTCGCTAATAAGGTATTACATTGATACTCAACCTAAGATCTACCCCTTTTTACACCATCCTTCCCTTCCTTGCCTTAGCCGCGTGTTGGTTCAGCCACTAGCATTACCCTCTCGGATAATCTCCTTTCCTACATCATAGAGGAGGCATAAGCAAACAAGTTTGCCTAGTGAGAGCGGTCGTCCCGTCTCACCCAGCCACAGTAAAGATAATCGCTAACACAGGCAGTCGATTCAATCAGTCAATTCATTCAATTCATTCAATCGGCTTATTTTCGTAGAAAGCTTATCGCGTGACTACTCAGAGTTAGCCGAGCAGCCTTCCCGCAACCAGACAAGCCTTAGCGAGCATTTAGCCCGTAAGCGCCTTGCCTGATCTAGGCTCTCGGATAAACTGAATCACTCACCGAGACAAGTAGCAGATTATGAATCAGACAAGCAATCAATCACAGAAACTCAGAGACGTATGAATCTAAGCAAGGAAAACAACTCAAGACTACAGCCAGCGGTCACGCACTCACCTTAGCTTTTCGTATTCGATATGAATAGATTCTGACACCTCTTACACTTTTGGATCGTCCAGACTCGAACAGATCGCCTAGACTTGATCGACGATCACTTCCAGACTTAACCGACGCTCGCTCGCAGTTGCTCGGCCTAGATCGGAACTTCTCTCTCGGACTTAGTGAAATCTCTCTATCGGATTCTCTCTTTCAGAGTTCTTAGATCGCGTGAGAAATGAAGCCAAAATCCGTCTAAGGCTTAAACACGTGTTTTTTGAGAGGAAACCGTCGATAACCGCCCACTTACTCGCTCACACGCTCGCGCACGTGTTTTAGAAACCGGTCAGACGCGCTTTCGCCCAAGTAACCGTTCCCGCGGCTTAATTCGAACTTTCCTCGAGCCACATAACCGTTCCCGCGTGAAACTCAAACTTGCCGAGCCAATAACCGTTCCCGCTCAAATTAGCTCGCGCATTCTCAAGGATCCAACAGAAGTAACCGCTCTGTCTGAATCCGACAACCTTTGTCCAAACCAAAAATTGTCTGAAGCCGACATACACTGTCTGAAATACGACCAGCTGCCCGAAAATCCCGCTTGGTCAGAACGACCCACTTAACCGCTCCGAAAAATCCGGACTTCGACCTTAGGCCTTGATTCAGCTCGGCGATTCACCCAGAATCACCTAAGTAGCTCGACGAGTAATCAAGTGTCGTGCACGCTCGGATTGCCTTAGCCAAAAACTCAATTTCTCTCAATTTATCTGATTTCCAGAACACGGGCGTTACAAGTCTCCCCCACTGAGGACTAGATTCGTCCTCGAATCTTTCTTTACCTTTGCTTTGGCCTTTGCCGGTTTCACTTCAAGCTTCAGGTTCCCAAGTAATTTCCTCTTTCCCATCGCAATCCCAAACGACTTGCATCAACTTAGTCTTTTTCCTCTTATCAACCCGCACCTTTCTGTCTAAGACCCGAATTGGTCTTCCTTCCCACGGTCAAATTTTCCTTTAGATCCGATGGTGGCTCGGCCATAACTTTATCTCGGTCTGAAATGCATTTCCTGAGCAAAGACACGTGATAAGTCTTATGGAAAGCTTCCATAGACGGTGGCAACTCCAGCTTATAAGCCACTTTCCCGATTCTCTCCAAAATCTTGTACGGTCCCATGTACCTTGGACTTAGCTTAGACAACAGAGACCGATTCTTGCCCTTATAGGTGACTGTTCTCGGATAAACTATGTCCCGAACTGCGAATTCAAGCTCTTTCCTGCGTTTATCCACATAACTCTTTTGCCTGTTCTGAGCTTCTTTCATCTTGATCTTTAGTACTCGGATTTTCTCTGTTGTTTCCTAGACAAAGTCCGCGCCATAGATACTCCGCTCCCCCACTTGGGTCCAACATAGCGGCGTTCTGCAAGGCCGACCATACAAGGCCTCATAAGGAGACATCCCAATACTAGCTTGATAGCTATTATTGTATGCAAACTCGGCCAAGTGCAAGTACTCTTCCCACTTGCCGCCCCAATCCAGAACACAAGCTCGCAGCAAGTCTTCAAGTGTCTGGATAGTTCGCTCAGATTGCCCATCTGTTTGCGGATGATAGGCCGTACTCATGTGAACTCTTGTCCCAAACCTTTGCTGAAGCGCTTTCCAGAACGTTGAGTAGAACTTAGAGTCACGGTCTGATACTATACTTGCCGGTACTCCATGCAACCGAACAATCTCCTGCACATACCTTTCTGCAAGCATTTCCGAGTTATCCTTCTTATTTATCCCAAGGAAATGTGCAGACTTAGTCAGTCTATCTACGATAACCCAGATCGCATCCTTCTTGTTGCAACTCGGAAGCCCAGTAATGAAGTCCATAGTGATCATATCCCATTTCCACTCGGGAATAGGTAGACTCTGTAATAGACCACTTGGAACTTGATGCTCGGCCTTAACCAACTGACAAGTCAAACATCCCGCAACCCACTTAGCCACATCTCGTTTCATTCCTACCCAGTGATAGTACCTCTTCAAGTCTTGATACATTTTAGTCGCCCCTAGATGTATCGAAAAATTAGACTGATGGGCCTCCTTCAGAATCTCTTCCCGTAGGCTCTTATCATTTGGAACACACACCCGGCCATTCACCAGAATGGTTCCATTGTTCAAAGTCTGATACTCGGTCTTTTCATTCTTTGACACTTTGATGAGATTTTCATCTTCTTCCTGAGCCATCCGAACTCGAGTCAACAAATCCTCCTGATCCGCTGCACCTAGACCTAACGGTTCCAGTTCGTCAGTCAAGGCAGCTAGACGCAGAGTCCCGATCATACCAACTAACCCTCCATGTCCTTCTCAGTAGCCACAGCAACCCTTTTCCGGCTCAAGGCATCTGCAACCAAATTTGCCTTACCCGGATGATAGGTAATATCTAAGTCATAGTCAGCGACTAACTCCATCCATCGCCTCTGTCTCAAATTCAGTTCAGGCTGCGTGAAGATGTACTTCAAGCTTTAATGATCCGTGAAAACTTGCACTTTCCGACCATAAAGGTAAGATCGCCAAATCTTCAAAGCAAACACCACAGCAGTCATCTCCAGATCGTGAGTCGGATAATTTCCCTCATACTTCCTCAATTGCCTTGAAGCATAGGCTATAACTTTACCGTGCTGCATCAGAACGCACCCAAGCCCAATAATTGATGCATCTGTATAAACCACGTAAGGCTCATTCGGCTCAGTCAAAGCCAATATCGGAGTACTCATAAGCATTCCCTTTAGCTTAGAGAAACACTCCTCACAGTCCTTAGACCACTGAAACGGTACATCTTTCCCAGTAAGCCGAGTCATTGGCTGAGCCATACTTGCAAAACCCTTGACAAATCTTCGGTAGTATTCTGCNTATCCTGCCAGACCAAGGAAACTCCGTATTTCTGAGGCATTCTCGGGTCTAGGCCAATCCTTAATGGCCTTAATCTTCTCTGGGTCGACAGCCACTCCCTTGTCCGAGACCACATGACCCAAGAAACCGATCTCCCTTTGCCAGAAGCTACACTTGCTGAGCTTAGCAAACAGCTTGTGCTCTCTTAGCCTATTCATCACCGTCCTTAGGTGAATCTTATGCTCTTCCGAGCTCTTTGAGTAAACCAGGATATCATCTATGAAGATGATCACGAATTCGTCCAGATAGTCCCTGAAAATGCTGTTCATCATCTTCATGAATGCAGCAGGTGCATTAGTCAGCCCGAAAGGCATGACGACGAATTCATAATGCCCATACCTAGTCCGGAAAGCCGTTTTCCGAACATCCGACTCCTCTATTGGAATCTGATGATAACCCGAAGCCAAGTCGATCTTAGAGAACCAAGTAGCGCTGCTGAGTTGGTCCAACAACTCGTCTATCCTCGGAAGTGGGTACTTGTTCTTCACTGTTACTCTGTTCAGTCCACGGTAGTCTATGCAGAGTCTGAAACTACCATCTTTCTTCTTTACAAACAGAACCGGTGCGTCCCACGGTGAACTGCTTGGCCGCACAAAACCCTTTTCCATCAGCTCACTTAGCTGCTTCTTCAGCTCGACCATCTCTGCCGGTCCCATCCGGTAAGGGGCCTTAGATATCGGAGTTGTTCCAGGTTTAAGCTTGATAGTAAACGGATCAGAACGAGCTGGTGGCAAACCTTCTAGTGCCTGAAACACATGGCCGTACTCATTCACCACACGAATGTCCTTAAGCTCGGCATCTGCACCTACTTATGCGGTCGTGATCGTAGCCAAGTACGCCTCACACCCTTTCTCTATCAACCGATCTGCTTGAATTGCCGAGACAATTAAGCTTCCTGAAGTCGGTCTAACTCCCTGAAATTCCAACAATCCCTCGGCTGTCTCAAACCGAACTCGCCCTCGGTGACAGTCTAAGTGTGCCTTGTACTTCCCGAGCCAATCCATGCTCAAGATTACATCATAAGACTTCACCTGGCAAATCCTTAACTCGGCTGGCATATTCACAGAGCCGATCATCACTGAGACATTTTGAATCTCTCCAAAGGTTCTCATGACTTGTCCTCCCGCTGTTTCAACCAAGCCATATTGATCCTCAGGTTCCTTCTGGAACCCGCCTAACCCAACCATTTCCGGATTAACAAAGCAATGTTTTGCCCCGGAATCAAACAGAACATGGGTCGCCACACCACCCATGGCTAAGGTCCCTACACATTCACCTAGAATGCTAAGAACCTAAGGCAACACGCAACAATTTCACACAGAAATTATAAGGCAAGTGATAGGACTTACCAGTGATCGGACGAGAAGAGCTTGGATCAGAAGGTCCTTCGGCCATTGAATAGACCCGAGGCATCACGGCTTGCCTCTTTGGTGGTGGTGGCGGTAGCAGTCCATCATTTGCCCATTTCCCGGACTACTGATTCGGCTTCGGACACTGCGACTTGAAGTGCCCAGATTCACCACAGTTGTAGCACAATCTCAGCCCGTTTTCCCTTCCCTGACTCTTCGGCCTCAAATCTTCTTCAGGGCAATCACGGACCTTGTGACTCAGACTCCCACAGTGGTGGAACGCTCCAGAAGCACGATGGCATGTGCTAAGATGCATTTTCTCGCAAGTCGAACACACACTGGGACTCGCAGTTGACTTACCCGAGACAACAGAGTTCTTTTGCCAGTTTCCCTTCTGTGAACCACTTGCATTCTCGGTCTTTCCCTTCGGCACAGTAAAAACTTGGAGTTCTTCACCTAACTGCTTAGCTTCCTCTTCCATTCCATTTTCCAGCATCGCTGCCTTTTCCACTAGCTCGACAACAGTGGCATAGTTCCGAACAAGGCAACGGTTTCGAAGCTCAATGCGCAGGCCACGCATGTACCTACGGACTTGCACACTTTCATTCTCTAACTCGTGCCCAGCGTACTTCTTGAGACTATTGAACTCGGTCTCATATTCCCTCACAGACAAAGCACCTTAGCGCAAGTCCAGAAACGCTCCTTCAAGTCTATCATAAGCTTCTGGTGGAAAGTACTTAGTCCTAAACTCATCACAGAAAGTCTCCCATGAACAGTTTGGCTCATCCATTCGCCCATCAACTCCTTTCCACCAAGTATGCGCGTCCCCTTCCAGGTAGTGGACCGCAATATCGGTTCTGTAACGATTCGGACACCTAATGGAATCGAAGTTTCTTTCCAGCCTACTTCTCCACTCGTCTGCCTCAATAGGCTTCGATCCACCAGAGAAGAACTTAGTTCCCAGCTTTTGCATATGATCCATCACCTTCAGGTAAGATGGGATCCGTGGCACATCAGCCATTTCCTCCTCAATCACCACAGCCGGTGGCACATTCACTGCAGGCGTTGGACCAACTGGAGCAGGTGCAACAGCCGGCAAACTCGCCAAGACTTGAACCAGCATGCCAAACACTTCCTGCAGCCCAATCTGAGCACCAGCAGCAACACCAGCCGCAGCACCAGCAGCAACACCAGCCGCAGCACCAGCAGCAGCAGCTTCTCTCTGAGCCGCATTGTTCACGTCATGAACTTCCTCATGCTTGGCATTCACATTCCTTGCCGCAGCATTATTCCTAGAAGTCTCGCCAGTTTCTCCAACAGTTTGCTTTCGGTTACGGTTACTCGTAGCCATCTGCAATGACCAGATCAGAGAACTAAGTTAGCCCCAGCACTAACTCAGTTTTTCACCAACAGAATAACCAGACTTACCGCGAGACTTAGGCATTGGAAGGATGGATTTGCCCACTAACCCACTTATGCTAGACACTGTCCTAGAATCGACCACGCTCTGATACCAACTTGAAACACCCTAGCCCGGTTTTTAGACCGGATTCGGGGTTTAGCTCGAGCCACTTCCTGGCCGAACACTTAGTCAGATTTACTTAGCTTAACTTAGGAAATTTTCGCGTGTTCAATTCGATTTTAGATAGGCCAGTTCATGCATAAACAGATAACTTGAATTAAACAGAACGAGGTTCGAGCATACAATGATCAGTTCGCTAATAAGCTATTACATTGATACTCAACCTAAGATCTACCCCTTTTTATACCATCCTTCCCTTCCTTGCCTTAGCCGCGCATGCTGGTTCAGCCACTAGCATTACCCTCTCAGATAATCCCCTTTCCTGCATCACAGAGGAGTCATAAGCAAACAAGTTTGCCTAGTGAGAGCGGTCGTCCCGTCTCATCCAACCACAGTAAAGATAATCGCTAACACAGGCAGTCGATTCAATCAGTCTATTCATTCATTCAGAAAACTTATCAGAACGGACCTTGACTCGCGTGAATACTCAGAGTTAGCCGAGCAGCCTTCCCGCAACCAAACAAGCCTTAGCGAGCATTTAGCCCGTAAGCGCCTTGCCTGATCTAGGCTCTCGGATAAACTGAATCACTCACCGAGATAAGTAGCAGATTATGAATCAGACAAGCAATCAATCACAGAAACTCAGAGACGTATGAATCTAAGCAAGGAAAACGACTCAAGACTACAACCAGCGGCCACGCACTCACCTTAGCCGACGCTCGCTCGCAGTTGTTGGGCCTAGATCGGAACTTCTCTCTCTCGAACTTAGTGAAATCTCTCTATCGGATTCTCTCTTTCTGAGTTCTTAGATCGCGTGAGAAATGAAGCCAAAATCCGTCTAAGGCTTAAACACGCGTTTTCTGAGAGGAAACCGTCGATAACCGCCCACTTACTCGCTCACACGCTCGCGCACGTGTTTCAGAAACCGCTCAGACGCGCCTTCGCCCAAGTAACCGTTCCCACGGCTTAATTCGAACTTTCCCCGAGCCAGATAACCGTTCCCGCGTGAAACTCAAACTTGCCGAGCCAATAACCGTTCCCGCTCGAATTAGCTCACGCATTCTCAAGGATAGAAGTAACCAAACACTGTCTGAAGCCAACATACACTGTCTGAAATCCGACCAGCTGCCCGAAAATCCCGCTTGGTCAGAACGACCCACTTAACCGCTCCGAAAAACCTGGACTTCGACCTTAGGCCTTGATTCTGATCGGCGATTCATCCAGAATCAAGTGCCTTGCATGTTCGGATTCCCTTAGCCAAAAACTCAATTACGCTCAATTTATCTGATCTCCAGAACACGGGCGTTACAGTTTTCCTTTGATATTTTTTTCGTTGCGTAGATCCTCCTGGTTTGCTGGAAACTGCCTCCGAAGTAATTTGGTCTGACAGCGGGCGATCTGCGTTTTTGGACTTCAGACAAATTGGATTGGTTATAGAGATATGACAATAACTCTCTTTAGAAAACTTTGATTGAAGCGAGGTCGGATTTCTTAGAAATCTGACTACTGGGGCGTTACATGGATATGTTAAACATCACGTGATTCTTCGGGAATCGTTGGGATATCTCTTCACAAGGAGAGTTCGAATCTGTAGCTTTTTTACTTCGAACAGATTGGATATGTTGTAGGGATCTTGCGATAAATTTCGATACACACCTCTGATTGAAGCAAGGTAAGGATTTTTTTCGAGAGCTGGATCATGGGGCATCGTGTGCATAGGTTAAACGTCGTGAGATTCATCGGGAATCGTCTGGAAATCGCCACGAAAGAAAGCGGCTTGGATCTGTGGCTTTTTTGGAGTTAATGGACTTAGTTCTCGGGTTAAATTAGGTCAAGTCGGGCTATCTATGCACATTGTTGTTTCAGTGTACCATTGTTGTTTTTACGATCTGAGAGATAAATAAATGGAGTTGTTGTTTTTCATTTTTCGATTTATGCTTTGTTGTTATTGTTGTTTTTCATTTTCGATTTTATACTTTGTTGTTGTTGTTGTTTCACCAGACGATATGAGCCTTGGTTTGTGGATCGTGAAGAGATCCTTTTAATCGATACTTCTTGTTTGTAATTCTCTGTTGGAGTCAATAAAGTGAGAGATTCGTGTTCGGATAATATCAAATTTGGTGCGTTTGTGACTCGATCGAACAACGCGATGGGAATTTGTGTGCGATATACCGTTCGTGGATGAAGATGAGGAATGTAGCTCTACGATGCGTACTCGATAGGAGTTTCTTGGTGGAGGTTTTACTCGATTGTGTGAATCTAGAGCTCATGAAAAAGCGAGAATCAATTTGATGGACAACAAATTGACAAATATTCTGGCCGCGTTGAAGAAATGAGAATTGCAATCTCAAATTTCACCTCTCCGTAACAGATCGACCAATATCATCTTAACAGAACATTCATGTACCATTTTTGAATTAGGAACATAACCGGAATGATTATAAGTTAGGTTATTGAGTTGCGAATTTGGATGCAGCAAATCGTGATAGCACGTTGAAAAAAAATAAGATATGGTTGCAGGTGCGCAACAAATCGGTTTGTAGTGCTTAAGATATCCATCCCACAAAAACTGATAAGCTATACTACAAATTTATCTAGAAAAAGATGAAACTAAGACAAACTATAGAGTTTTTGTGGGATTTTGATTGACGGACGAAAATAGGAATAAAATTAGAACTAAACGGTTTTGAGTATCAATAAAAAAAAAGAGTTGGGCAGCAGGGAATTCATCAGGGTTCATGGACCATTTTATGTAAAGGAAACATACGAGGGAATTTTGATTATTCTTGTTCTCGAACTCGAATCACTAAGGTGGGATTGATTTACTATCACACTACCAATTTCTTATGTTTAATGACCTAATTACTCAACTATCGAAGGCAATCATGAAATCAAAAACACAATATTATAAGGTTCGATAGATTCACAAAGTTCTACAATTCAAACAAATTGTAACACGATGCTCATCTAGATTAAGTTCAAGTGATTTGGCTGCACTTTTGGTGGATAAATCTACCTAGGTTCAATTGATGGCTAGCTACTCTAGCAATATGCAGTAGGATTAAATCTAGAACGAATAATGATAAACAAATAAAATCAAATCTAACAACCAATTCTCAACGAAACATTGATCCCTTTTGAAAACTCTTAAACCCAACAAATAAACTACTTAAATATGATCAAATTTATAAAAACAGGGATAAAAAAGAGCGCATAATGATATTAAAGTAAAGATAGAATTTTATAGATCTTCTCTGTAATACAAAGTCGAAAGATCTTCTCGCTTAAACAACGAAAGCAATGAAAGCGAGAATAAAAAGCTTCCAAAGACTTCAAAGGATGAAATGGTGTGAAGCAGCGTGAGCTGCTTTCTCTCTCTCTGGGGACGTGACATGATGAAGCTTAAGAACTCGTATTTATAGGCCTTGTAGCCATCAATGTCGGTTTAGGTCATTTTGGTCAAAATAAGGTAATTGTGCAAAATATTCAAGTAAGAGGAGGAGGCCACGGGACACGATTTGTGACCCCGTGATAAAGGGCTTTTACCGCGGGGACATGGATATGTGGCCGCGGGATGAGCTCATCCATGTTCTTGCTCACTTCTGTTCTTGCCTCATTTGCGAGCCTGCTAGACCAGTTTTCACTCTTTCGTCCATAAAAATTTGATTGAATTGAACCAATGGATTGTCTTCAAACCACTTGGAGATGAAATCTAACTCACATGGCTTTCTCGTGTCCAAATTTCGTTCAATTTGGTATGCGGAAAGCCTTCCATTGGATGTCAAACTTCTGAGATAGAGAATCTTTCCAATAGTATTATTGCCTTCAAACAACTTGGAGAATAAATCTAACTCACGTGGAATTTTTGTGGGGTTTTGATTGATGGACAAAAATAGGAATTAGTTTTGATTATCAAAAAGCAAAGTGTTGGGAAGCAATTCTAATTCCAGAAGGAAATGATGGTAATATGACGATTGGAAAAGTTTGTGAAAAGGTTTTTAGGGAGGCGACTAATGAGATGTTGGTTTTAGGGGAATTGCCACTTTTGTTTGTAGAAAGTTTAGCTTGGAGACATTTCTGCAGTAAGATTAATCTATACAAGCCTCATTGTAGGAAGACAGCCACCAAGAACATCGTCCAAATGTATGTGAAAAGGAGAGAAAGTATGATGAATGTGCTTAGTGTTAATAAGCAGAGGTTGTCTCTTACCACAGATATATGGGTAGCTCCCAATACAAATGCTAGCTACATGGTTATTACTGCTCATTTTATCGATAGTAGTTGGCATTTAAGGAAGCTAATCATCGGTTTTAAGAATATTTCAGATCATAAGGGAGCAAGAATCTCATCTGTTTTGATTGAGTGTTTGTCTGAATGGGGCATCAAGAAGATCTTTACCATCATAGTGGATAATGCAACTGCCAATACTTCCGGTCTGAGAAGATTCAAGGAGTCATTCAAAACAGTGGGAAATGATGCATTGGTTTTAGATGGTGAGTTCATGCATATGCGTTGCTGTGCTCATATTCTGAATTTGGTTGTGAGAGATGGATTACATGATGTGGATCGATGTGTGGCTGCTATTCGAAATGCGGTGTTATATGTGAGATCATCAGCTACCAGGTTAAGTCATTTGAACTACGAGTTGATACAGGGAAAATGACAAGGAGGAGTTTGTCTTTGGATTGCAAAACAAAATGGAATTCAACGTACTTAATGTTGCTCAGAGCTCTGAAGTTCAGGTTAGCTTTTGAAAAGATGGAAGCTGAAGATAAACTATATAATGATTATTTTCAGGAAGTAGATAATGGGTATTCAAGGATTGGACCACCAAGTGCAGAGGATTGGAACTCCATTGAGAGATTGGTACGGTTTCTCATTATCTTTTACAAAGCGACTTTGGTTGTTTCAGCTTCTAACTCTGTGAGCTCATATAAGTGCTACAATGAGATTTGCACTATTGAAAGGAATCTAATCAATTTGAGCAACGAGTCTGATCCCGATTTGAGGAAGAAAGCCAATGATATGAGAGACAAATTCGATAAGTATTGGTGTGGATTGAGGGAAATAAATAGGCTTCTGATAGTTGCTAGTGTCTTTGACCCTAGGAAGAAGATGAACTTTGCCAATATGTGTTTTAAGATCCTTTACGGAAAAGATAGTGCATAAGCTAAACAGCTTGAAAACTCAGTGTTAGATGTTATGCGTCGTATGTTTGAGGAATATAGCAGTGGCATGCAAGTTGGAAATGTTGGGACCTCATCTCAGTCTGCTGGGGCTTCATCAAGTGGAGCAGAAGCAGATCATGTATTTGATGGACTGGAATTAGAAGATGATGATAATGGAGGGTATCAAAGGATGGATTCTGTCTATCAAGAGCTAGTAAATGAAAATGGATTTGATGATGCAAGTAATGAGTTGGATATCTATCTCAAGGAGAAAGTGGAGAATCCGAAAGCCACTATACTTGGATCGGAATATGATGTATTAGGATGGTGGACGCTCAACAGTCTGAAGTTCCCTATGCTATCAGAGATAGCTAGAGATGTCCTTGCTATGCAACTATCATCTGTTGCATCTGAATCAGCATTTAGCGCGAGTGGCCGAATCTTAGACCCACATAGGAGTTGCTTAACTCATTATATGGTCGAGGTGCTAATGTGCACAGAGCAGTTGTAATGACCTCTCGACAGCTAAGACGGCCGAAGAGAAAACCTCAAGAAAATAAGACAAGACGAATAATGGCTCGAAGAAAATATAGTTTCGATCGAAGAAAAATCAGTTCAATCCGAGGAAAACTAGTTTGGGTCGACGCGGTTTGGTCCGGTACGTGCGGCAAGCGACGGGCGATCATTCGGGACGGGTCGCGGGCCAAACACGTGCCACAAGGACACATGTCATGTAGAGAAGGCATCCGAGAAACAAAGGGGGTACGTGTCATGGTCTGAAGGTGAGAGGATTTTTGGTGGGACACATGTCAACTAATTAAAGAAAAAGCCAACATTTGTCCATTTCCGTGACACTTATCGTGAGAGAGGTGCCATGTGTTGATCAAGACCGCCACTTGTCAAGAGAGCTTGACACTTGTCCCTCTCCACCTTAGTAAACCTTGCCTATAAATACTAGTCCATTAGATTCATTTTAGGTGGTTTTAGCTTGAGTTGTAGGCAAAACTTTGTCCAACTAGGTATGTGGTCGCACGTTATGGAGTCTTAGCCGAGTGTGGTGTCACGCGAGTGTTTGTAGCATTTTCCGGTTAAGTCATGTTCAGTCGCTTCAGGGAGCTTTTAAGGAGATTAAGGGGAGGTCGGATCGTGATCTAAGCCTAAGAAATCTTCATCCAAAATCTCTGAGTCCCTGCAAATCAATATGTGTGTTGTTTGGCACGAGTGGTTTGATGCTTTAGCATCTAATCGCGTTTAAATATTTTTTTGTGAGAATATTAGAGGTTGCGAATTATTTTTTAAAATTATTCTAATTGTTAGAAATATTCTAAACACTTCGAGAATTTTGATGATATGATTTATGCGTGCTAGAATATCGTTGAAATATTTCTGAGATAAGTATGCATGTTATTTATGGTGGTTAATTTGATAGAGGTTGATAGAATAATTTATGGAATTTCTTCTAATTGTTGCAATTATTAGGCATGCTAGAAATTATTGTTCATAATTTTAGCATGAGAACTTGAGTAAAGTGGTGATGATAAATTGGATAGAGGTTTATGAATTAATTCCCTAAAATTATTCTAAGTGTTAGGAATTATTTTCATGTGTTCGTGTGTTGATTGCTATGCATGAGCGGGTATATGCAATCGCTTATATTCGTGTATGGTTGTTAGAATTAGTTGACTAAAGAGTAATTAACTGAGTGAAGGCGTGAAGGGTTTGGCTTAGGATCTGGTGAGTCCTAGCTTCGGTTTAAATATCCGATCGAGTAATAGTGAAAGATGTTAAGGCCGAATTTGAATTCCGCTAAGTGTTTTCGTAGGAAAAAAATCCTAAGTTTTCGCTAAATATTTTCATACTATATGTGCAAGTCTCGGTGTTGTGTGGTGGTACGAGGGCTTGTGTGCGAAAGCACGTAAACGCGTTTAAGTGTTTTAAGTAGTTCGGATAGTGGTTTGTCATGAAAATTCCATAATTTTTTAAGTGATTAATTTGGGATTTTATGTGTATGAGTGTTGCTTGAAAGTGAAAGTAGAGAACGTGGATGGTTAATTATTAAAAGATAAAACCGAATTTGTTGAAGTTAAGCGGATAGGGGTTTATGAGGATAATTATGATTATATGAATGTGATGTGAATGTGTGAAATACTTGTATATAACTTGAACATTTTATATGACTTGTGTACTAATCTTTGTTGAATTGCAAAGTACGATTACCATACGAAACCCGTATTGGTTAAACGGTACTAAGTGACGGTAAGGTGAGAAGTAAATCCGTTATGTGTAACCCACATGGATGGATTGTACTTATTGAATATGTGAATTGTGCATTGGATGTTATCTTAATTGTTTCATGTAGATGTACGTAAGGGGCGGTTTGACACTTTCCCGAGACGGTGACTTTACTGGTGCGTGTAACCCACGTATACGGTTTGGTTTGCTAAGACACTGAGAGACGGGAGTGCAGCCTAGGGCCGTGTTTCCCGCATGATGGTGCAGAAGCCGGTGTGTCTAAAGGAACTGACCATCGGAGTGCGAAGGATCATTGGTGAACCGTATGTCTTTGTGACTACGGCCGAGTGATGCCTTGTGTGCGAACGGGAAAGGAAAGTGTCAAGCTCGTGATGGAAAGTCCATGGCATAGGTTTGCATATTATGAGGATGAGAAATATTATGTTTTGATGCTTAGCACTAACTTGTGCAGGCTTCTTAATATTATTATTGCTTTCATGTGCGCGTTCTCTGATTGCGTAAAGTAGTGAAGTGATGGTTGAATGTTTAGTTCATGTTGAATTGCATGTGCGGGTTGGGATGGGAACTAATGCATGTTTAGGAGGGGCCCAGTCTCACTGAGTAATCTTAGATTACTCATGACTCTACTTGTTTTGCAAGAAATGGATAGACGGGAAAGCTTGTAGAGGGAGTATAAGACATTAGGTCAACTGGTGTAGGTTTGCGTTGCTTTTGTAAAGATCTTAATATCTAATATGTATGATTTTGACTTGGGTACCCGCTTACCTATTGTTTTGAGTAACGGTTTAACGATGTATTACATTTAAGTAAGAAATAAAGTGTTTTCTTAAAACTTTGTGAGTGTACAAGTGATAAAGGTCTTGTCCAGACCGGCACAACTCTAGACTGAGGTACGGGTTGAAAAGCCTTAGGCCATGGTTATGAGGAACGATACCGCGGATGGATCGACTAAGGTCGCTAGGTGACTCTAGTAACCTCGGTTGGACCGTCTACGAATATCAATTTGTGATATCTTCGGACCGGACGCGGCCGGCCGGCCTAGAACGGTTCGGGGGTGTTACAGCAGTGGCTGAAGTGTGACATCCTCTTCAATGAAAAAGGCCTGATTACCAATGGAAAATTGCTTGCAGATATAGAAATGCAAGACGAACTCGTGAGAGGTAATCTATGTTGTCTATAGTCTTTTGTCAATACTTGTCTGTTTATTGATTTTAGAGTGTTAACTTAAGTGCTTTTCAAATATTCTTTAGAGTTTGGGAGTACAGGCAACAACTTACACCACCAATCCTAGATATTTGAGTCTTTGACCAATCCAAAAAAGTATTCCTCTGTCTCTTAATCACTGATATCCATTCGGTTTTTCCTCTATACTCTTTAAGTCTTTTATCAGTTTATGAATTATGGTCTATTTATGTTTAGAGCCTAAGAGGGAGTAGAGAAGACGGTGGATCACTTGCTGTTTGCTGCCATGCTGCTTTGCCTTTGATCTTCAATCTTCATTACAAATCTGTCTTCTTTTGTTGTTGGTATTTGCCTATTTGGTAAGTTGGTCTTTCACTCTTTTGGTTAATTTTTTGGTTCATATGAGTCATATGAGAATGACAATTGACAAGTATGTTCTCTGACTTTCTCTAATTGAGTACTCAATATGTGTATTTAACTTTGTAACTCACTTTTCTAAAGTGAAATTTGCATTTTGGTCTATATGTAGGATTAAGATTTGTGTTTTTGAACTTTGGCATTTTCGGTTTTTTCGGATAGTTTTCGGATACTTTGTTATTTTCGGGTAATTCGGGTAAAAAATACCTAACCGAACTGAACCCGAATTTATTTCGGATAATTTCCGGTTCTTAACTTGAGTATCCGAATTAACCGGAACCGAAAGGTATCCGGACCGAACCGAACCGAAATTTGTTCGGTTCCCAAATGGATCCTATATACAACTATCCGAAATATCCGATATCAGAACTAACCGACCCGAACCGAACCGACTACCCGAAATCCCAGGACTAGTGACAATCATAGACAATATTATAACAAAAACGCCAAAAAAAAAAATTATTTGAAACTGAAAGAGATCACGACACTTCCTAAGATAATTGGAACGATGTTTCGTCAATTATTTCGGAAGAGATTTTAAGACTATCCGACGTGATTCACGTGTCTTCTCCAAATGATTTATTACCACCAAAATGTGTGGATATCTTTCCTTTTCAAGAGAACTGGTGGGTGTACCGGTTCATCAATAGATGGCCAACTGTTAAATGTTAACGTTACAAAAACTAATTATTCCAAAACAATAATTGGTAAGATGTTTTTTTTTTTCTATAAAGATAATTGGAAGGATTTTGCTTCAATTATTTCGAAAGATATGTTAAGACTATTCGACGTGATTCACGTGTCTTCTCCATCTAGTCAATTTATCCATTTTTTCTAATTCTCCCGTGATTTATTACCACCAAAATGTAGACATCTTTTCTTTTCAAGCATCTATTCAATTTGGGTATCAGTTTGGTTTGGTTCGGGTTTTTCAAAATTTTGATTTTTGGTTTCTAAAAAATACAGTAAAACCTCGATAAATTATTAATGTTGAGACCATAAAATTTTATTAATTTAGAAATGTATTAATTGATCGATAATAGAGAGATATTGATTATAGTTTATAATTTTCTAAAAGTTTATTCTAAATAGTGTTATATTAAGAAGATTAAATGAATATATTTGAAAATGACATACAAAGATTTGAAATTATGATTAATAATCTCAATTATCGTAATAAAACAGATGTTAACATCACACTAGACTATCCACATGAAAGTAATACATTTTCATAAGTTCAAAATCTTAAAGAAATTTCTTAGTGTTGACGATGAAGTTGAAGATCATACTATAATATATTTGGAAGCAGTTAGCGTAAAAAAAATAATTGTCACATCTAAAACTCTTCATAGGTTTTGGTTGCAGATTGAGAAGACAACACTACAATTTTTTGACGCAATAAGTAAAATTAGATATAAACTCTAATGAAATTTCAACTTTAAGTAAAAAAAAAAAAACACTAAATCATATTTTAGTATATTATCTTATTTCTATATGCATAAATATATGTAATTATTAATTAATGATATTATTGGGACCATATTTCTTACATAGGTGTTTCTAAAAAATATTATCTTATTATCTTATCGAATTTTGTTAATTTTTACCTCGGGACAGGCAAAATTTATTATTTTTAGCGTGTTTATTAATTTATCGATTATTAAATTTATAGAAGTTCTACTGTAGCTACCATGTTAAAACCATATTTAGTTTGGATACTTACGGTTTTTGGTTTTATTTGGTTATTCAAACAACCGTCTTTTATTTGATTTCGAATTATTCATAGTTAGACAAACCATGACTTAATTCAAAATATTTCGTAATGAAACTGAACATAAATATAACTAATCTTCACTTTAACAACAAGGAATAGTTAAATACCAAACTTTCTTACAAAATAAAATTGAACGACAAGTCTTTGCAGCTTTTTTCTTTTTCATTTTTTGGTTTAACTAAAACATATCTTTAAATGATTTGTTTTTAAAATTACATCATTAATTGTTTCTAAAATTAAAATACGTTTGTTTTTATTTAACTGATTAATAAATAGTTTATTATTGTATTTTTAGTTGAGTAAAACTAGTTTTACGAAATTACATTTACTGTACATACTTTATATGATGTAACATATGTAAATATATATAATTATTAAGAGGTTATCGGTTTATCGGTTAATAACCAAACCATATCCGTATCCACACTATATCTATACGGTATATTTGGTATAACTCAAATCCATCCATATTGCTCTATTTTGGTTCGGTTTCACCATTTTGAACACCCCTAAATTTTATATATCTACGCAAAAAAATGACAAAGAAATCTCACTTTTTCATTACATTCTCTTATTGTCTCTTCAAATTAAATAAAAAGAAAGCATTTTTTGTGAACGTACTTTTAAAATAATTGAGGTTGTATATGGATTGATACTCACATGTATTCGAGTGTTTTGTCGGAAACTCGATCATCAGAAAAAATTGAATCGAATATTAAAGAAATTAATTTGAATATTTATATAATCAATGTGCATGAAAAACTATATAGTTAATCGTGTTGATGTAGCATAATTTAAAAACATTGATATGAAAATGATATAAATACAGAGAAATTATATAAAAAAATTATGCTATATGTAGGACAAAATTTTACAAAATTTTCGAATAACAACATATCACCAATACTTAATATTTTATCATATTATCAGTGAAGAGCTCACCAATACTTTTATTTTTATACTTAAATATTATCTACGCACAACAGTGACAAATAAATCACCTTGTCAAAGAAAAAAAAACAATGACAAATAAATCTCACTTATTCATTACATTTTGATGTTCTTGGTTTGGTTAGCAATTTCCTAAGATCAGAAATATTTGATAGGAGATTGGATATGACTAATATTTGTCTTATTCTGAAGACGGAATGACCAAACAAGATGACAAAGTTTTGACTCATCAGTCTCTGTAATATGGGGGTACAAAATCATATCAAAATTTTTCTGCCAAAGGTTAAAATGCATCTTGGCTTATTTAATTTCGGAAACAAAATCGGTTTTTGTACCATATCGGTTTATTTCGGATAATATTCTTATAGTTCTGGAAATATTATGTCTTTCGGCAAAAAGTGTAAGAATCTATCCGTCCGATATCGTTTATGTAAACTCTTCATCTTTGAATTAGATATTCAAACCGTTTCAATTTATAAGCTGTTGAAAAAAAAAAAAAAAAATAAATACGATCACACGATTTTGGCACAAACATATGACCGGTCCTCTATACCTTCCTTAACTTCAAGATCAAGACAATGACAAATAAATCACTGTCAAAAACACAAAAATTGACAAAGAAATCTTACTTATTCATTACATTTTTTATTGTCTCTTTCACTAATGGAGATACAAATTTATAATAAAATTTTCAAAATAAAAATATTAAAAATATTAATATTATTATTAAATTAATAAGATATTTAAGGAGTATCTCATCAACAAATCTTTTATATAACGTGGTGACAATCACACATAAAATTATAACAAGAAGACAAAATATGAAAAATTATTTGAACTGAAAGAAATCACGACGATATTCGATTTGGCAGCTAAGACGACAGCTAAGACATCAATAGATGGGAAAGTGTTAAGTGTTAAAAACCAATTATTCAAAAACAATAATATTCATTGTATTCTCTTATTGTCTCTATATATCTACGCACAACAATGACAAACAAATCTCACTTATTCATTGCATTCTCTTATTGTCTCTTTCACATTAAAGAGAAAAAAAAACAAAGAAATGGCTATGATCGGACTCACCGACGTCGCTGTTACAGATTTCGTAGTAAACCAACGTAACGGAGTAAAAGGTCTCGTCGACGTTATGTCTCCAAAGACATTGCCACGACGTTACATCCAACTCCCGGAGAAACGAGTCACCCCTGAAAAACTCATCGTAGAAACAACAAGCACCGGCAAAGACGGCTTAGCATCACCGGTGATTCCGGTCATCGACGTTTCTGACTGGAAAAACCCTGATGTTGCGGAGGAGATATGCGAGGCTGCTGCGACGTTA
>OVAY01001844.1:5433-23875 GCA_900406395.1 Kernera saxatilis | reverse complement strand
TTATAAAGTGAGTTATTTTAATACAAAAATAACCGAAATACCAAAAAAACTTAAATATCCAAAAATATTTTGTTGTAATTGTCAAAATTCAACAAAATTTTATTCAAATTTAACCATTTTTTGTTTTTTGTTTGATGTTATGGATATCCGAACCCGAACTGAACCCGAATGGAACCAAACAGAACCCGACCCAAAAATAAATAAAAAATACCCGAACGGATTGTATATCCCTAAACCCGAATATCAGAAAACACGAATTACCCGAACCGAACCCGAACACGTACCCGAACGCCCAGGCCTACATGATTTTAACTAGTATTTAAAAATAGTTGAATCAATAACACTTGATTTCGACAAAAATTTTACAATCAAGAATTTAAAAACATATAATTTTGCTTTGGCTTTTTAAATGATAAAAATCCATTAACCAATAACTCTCCCTCCCCATAGTAGAACCATAAACACGAGACATGAACCACCTTTGTAGAATGTGAGTCTATGTCCTTATTGTCTCGTCACCTCACACTTATATTGTGATCGCTGAATCCGTTTTGTTCATCAGGATGAGTTTGTCTGTTTACTATGTCTATGACCAAAATATTCAAGATGGGTCATATGACCAAGAATTGGATTCTATTTATGGCATAAGTTTAATTTGGTGAGACAAAAACAGTTGTGCGTGTGATACTTCTTGATCCTTGGTCTCTTACATTATTGTTTCTTTAAATAAGGAATTTTTGTTCAGGTAGGAAAGAAGTCTGCTGAGCTCAACTCCGAGCTCCAGGCTCTAGAAAGAAACTCGGTGTTTGAGCTTTATGATGAGTCGTCTGTGGATGAAATGTTCAAAGTTAATCAAGATGCAAACTTTATATATATTGAGATCGCTTGATGTACTTCATTGGAATGAGTTGGCTATGTTTTATATTTATATATCAGTCTTGATGACCCTGAAAACTCTTCTCCACTTAGCATGTTAGTCATGATTAGGGATGGGCAAAATTACCGAACCGAACCAAGCAAATTTTTTTAAAACCAAACCAAATTTTTTAAAACCGAACCGAAATATAATTTAATTCCGAATGTGACCTATATTTTAGAGTCTGAAAAACTCGAACCGAACTGAATAACCGAATGCCCACCCCATGAACATGACCAAATCGACATATTTTTTGCTGCTAGCTAATAGTCTTGAGTAATGTCTTGATCTCACTTAGAATATAGATATGAAATCTCAGACTTATCAATCGGTCACTTTCTCCGGGTTACCAATGTTTTTTTAATTTTTGGGTAAAATTCCGAATTCACAAATTAAACCAGAACAAAATGAATAGACAAAAAGGATCCAAGCTTTCCTAGAGAGAAGAATATTGGACGAAGAAATGTTATTAAGCTTATCGAATAATAAGGAAGATGTTATGTAATTAAACGCAGTTAATGTAGGATCAAACATTATTTAGCTTTCAATTAAGTAACATGCAACACGATTAGAGAATGGAGATGAAAACCTGAAAAAGAGTATTATAAAGCCAACAAAATGATAGAGCTCACAACGAAACCTGTAGATGAAAAGTCACATCACATGCCAAACTAGCTAAGCTAGACTCTATTTTATAAAGTTGAGATCCTCTACATGGTTTACAAAGACTTCAACTCTACCATGACAATTCTTAAACGCTTCATGGTTAGCTCCAAAACCTCTGATTTCAACACTTTTGAGAGTCTTCCTTTCAGGATTGTAGTAGAAAACATAAAACGGTTTAGATGGATTGTCCATCGACAAAACAATCTCACCCGTAGCAGTCGCTCCAACGACATCGCAGTCAACGACTTTATTTCCCTCCCAAAAAATGTTTGAATAGTGGGACCATTCCGGTTTCTCGACATCCTCTATAACCCACATATGCAACTCACGGTTTAGACCGGTATGCTTGATTCCAACAGGGCCATTAGGCTGCCAAGTAATCCCGCATAATTTACCCTTATAGTTTATCAGTTTAGTAGGGCGAGGCTCACGAGGATAGGATTCTCTCTCCATAAACCTAAATTTCTCAGACCTAACATCAAAGCAAACTATCCGTACGCCCATTTGGATAGCTAAGTAATACAAAACCCCATTGATGCATACGCCGTCAGGCAAAGGAAGATGGGTTAAGGGACAATGGATCTTCCTCCAAGATCCCTTTCCAGTTTCTAGTGTCAAAATTTGAGGCGGCTCGTGCTCAACAGAAAATGGAACCCTCATGGACAATACCTTGAATTGTTTGTCAATCGGATCAAACCCTAAATAGTTTCTTGAACCACACGACATACTCACATTAGGTAAGGTCACATACTGTCCCGTGCTAGGTTTACATATCACATGCTCTGGCGCTGTATCCTTATCCTCTTTTGAGACTCGCAGCATATGACGACGAAAATAGAGCAAACCAGAGGCAAGGCCACAAAATTCTAACGACATGTCTTTAGATAACTTCATATGAAAATCAGCAGCTACTACAAGAGATGACTTCTCATATGGATTATGAGCCTGAGGCGATGTCAAGAGGCACCAATCACCAGCTCGCTCGAGGGCGAATAAGAGACGTGGCCGAGCCGAGGACCTGGTGAGGAACAACTCGGTGAAATATGGACGGTCAAGTATGGATGTCCATAACTTTGACACGCAACGACACCTTGCGATTGACTTTGCAGGCAATCTCGAGATTATCTCGATAATGAGATCAATCGGAATGGAATCTGAGTTTCCTCCTCTAATCATTGATCAGTTCGAAGATGGTGTGTTGGTTACAGACTTGGATAAACACCAGAGGCAATCTCTCTAAAGACTCTTGAAAATAGGAAAAAAAAAAGAGAGTAGAACACACGAATTATTAAAGTTACCATTTTATTTTATTTGTAAATATATAATTATAGGAGATATTAACAATATTATTCGGAAATATGGAAAACGATATTCATTAGAAGATAGTAAGGATATTCATTAGAGGATAGTAAGGATATTCATTAGAGGATATATTCATTAATTAAGTGATAGATGGTTATGATGTAATTTTAGAGGAGTTAGCTAAGATTGAGATTCTTTTAAGTTTTTATGATATTTGTTTAAAATAATTTTTTTCGACAAAATCTTAGATTTCGAAAGGAAATATAATGATTTTCATAGGTAAATTATTTGTGATTATATTGTATAGTATATAAAAGTATACTATATCGATTATTCTTAATTCAACGACTATCACTCAGTGATAACAAAAATCTCAAGTCTCAGTGATCACATCAAACATAACACTTTTAGTGTCATACTTTTCATTACACATAAACACAATCACTTTCTCACTAATTCTAGGAGAAAACAGGTCAAATTCCAACCAAATTTCCGAGTAGCAAATTGTATTTTCACACCACACAAGTCTTTTACCCTCCATGTCGGCCGGTTTTTTGGCTGCTCAAACTAGGCTCCTGTGAGTGCAAGGTTATGCTCAAGAGATAACTTTGCTTGTGGGTTTAAGGAGGATTTCAATATACCTTGAACTCGACGACATCGAAGGGGAAAGAAGTGGTTATTTTATTAATATCATAGATGTGTCTTGTGAAGGCTGCATACTTACTCTTTAAAAGGGATCAAGTCATTCGTAGTTTATAGTACAGAAGGTGTTTAGGTTGACGGACGAAGAGCCTTTAGGTCTCTTTTGTGGAAGTTGTAGATAAATCCATCCTCCTTATTCAAAAAAGCGTCCTTTTACTTATATGAGAAGGATTCTTGGAGAGTTTCCTTATCACTTAGATTGTTGAGTCGATATCTTCCTTTTCTCTTGGAGAATAATGATCTTCCTTTTCTCTTCAATTCCAGTTGATCCATCCTTTTCTCTTAATATTCGGTTCGATTTGCTTTTATCCTCAAGCTTCAGGTATATCTTTCTTTTTTCTTCGTAAATCGGTGACGAGGTAGATTTAGCGGGCTTTGGGCCGAGCTAGTTGGGCTTAGTTTCCGGGTCAGACTAGGTCAAAGGCGAGCTAAGTTGGAGGGTGCTAAACCCGGTACCAACAGCTCCGATCGCAGTCTAGACAAGCGATATGAACCACACCTGACTCACTCAAATCAAAGTTCCACATAACCTAGAACTCGTGTGGAATATATTAATAATGGTTATGACTGATAAAGTTCATTTATCTGATTCTTTTTACATATCGTTGACTTATTTCTTTGAGTGAGTTATTTAAATCTTTGATCATCTCTACTGAGTAATTCGTTGTTCATCCTTCCTTTAATGGACACAGTGTAGTGTTCAAATCCGGTGTGTGAGGTGCTAGTGTTTTGTGAGTGATGATGGTTTTTATTTATTTATCTTTTCAAAGTTTCTTAAGAATGATTTTGGTTAAATAGATTTCAGTTTAAGACGATTTAACAGTTTTATGGCAAGAAGTTCAAATTCCAAATGATTATAAAGACGTTTGAGTAACAATTTTCTCATTTATATAAAATATTGGATTCACATAAGACTTTTTCAATCATACACATTATGACCATCACATATGTATTGTTTCAATCATGGTTCGAAAGAAGGGACATCATTTTCAGGAAGGTGTGTTAAACTGTAACTTAATCTGTCTACAACACTTCTGTATGGATCTTCCTCTCGTTTCTTCAACAAGTAAGCTATGCTTTTCTCTACTTCTGCTTTCGCCTCCAAGTAAACCAGCTTCGCGGCTTCTTTGTCTTTCATGAGTTCCGGCCTTCCTTTAGTCTTTATCGGTTTCCCAAACAGGTAATAGAATCGACCGGGGATTTTTGGTAAGAGCCCTGGTAAGTAGAGTGGCTGGTTCGCGACTTCTCCACTTGATTCTTCCCTATATATCATCACAACACTCATCAATCTTTGATCAATATAACAAGTATAAGCATTAGTATGGCTCTGATTGTTTCAACCGCTAATTTCTTTGTTTACATGTGCAAAAAGATAAACAGAAAATCACATTACCGAAGATAAAACACTTTTTTTCCTCATAAATTGTTTATGCAAATAGTAAAATACCAATTCCAAAAGGTAAGTGAATAAAATTTTCAAAAAGAGAAACGTATTGTAAAATACCAATACTAAAAGGTAAGTGAATAAAATTTTCAAAAATATAGAGCCAGTTTAAGTTAATTGTATTTTTAAATCGCGACTTTAGTCTTAAACCATCAAAATATAAACGTCATGTGGCTTTGATCCGATTATAAAACTTTGTGGGGTTCATTAAAGAAGCCCAAATTCTCTGTTGTTTGAGCCAAAACCAAACTATCCGTGTAGTTGTAGATCGATCACCCTATATAGGTTTATTTGGGAAGAAATACGCTAAATGCAAAGGCAAAAACAAACCCTCTATTTCAAGTTAAGTTAAAAGAAATCTTACCTCAATTTAAATCTTTTGGCATCGCCAGTTATTTCCGAGATATAGTCATTGAGAATTGGAATCTTCATCAGGTCATTGTAATCAAGAACCAACTGCAAAAGCAAAAAGAAAATATAAATTTGCCTCTTTTTTCAACAAATGTGCAATACCAAAAAATTTCAAGATGTTTCTGCTATAACAAGGCAAGCTTACTTCAGCTATGTCGTCTTCACCAACCGTTCCAAACGGCACTATTGTTGCGCCAAACCGCGCTGCCATTCTCACAAACTCTTGCTGGTCAGGCCAAATGAGTTTGTATTGTTCACCCTGTAACGTCGTAAGAAAGTAGTATATATATAAGTGTATGGAACCACTAGCCTTTTGGCTACTAATTTTCCTTATGAAGATGGCTAACCCGGTTATGGAGAGCCTCTCGTGCACCGCCGGGGTAGAGAAGAACATGAGATTTAGAAGCTAACAGCTTGAAAAGATTGGTTGCGGTTACAGGGTAGGCACCAAACACCTTAATCCAGTCCATGTAACCAAAGTCCTTCTCTGAATCGTTTTCTGAATACAGAATCGGATGGGCCATTCCGCGGAAGAGAATGTTTTTCTCTTTGATAAACGCCTCGGACATTGGACCAAGCTCCAAGCCCATCAACATGTGGTAGCCAACAAGTAACACCGGACCTTCATCTGGAACACCAGCAAGTCCCTTCACTATTCTCCCGTCTTCCATAGTTGACAGAAACACAGAACTAACAGCGTTTCGCAAGAATCTGCTTGACATAATGAAACAAAGTCAGACCAGATACTATGACACGGAGCTTAGTTTGTAAGCAAAACCCAATGAACTTGTACTGTCAGCTTTCTTGGAACGTTTTTATAAGAGAAACAGAGTCAAAGGAAGGCTTAGCGACGTTACCTGAGCAGTTCTTGAAGGGCGTAATCTAACTCTCCCTGACTCGGAGGCAAGAAATCCGAAACAAAATCGTATCTCCACGAGCGTCTGTACTTGCATGTACCTTTTATAACCGTGAGCAAACTGATGCTATCTTCCTGGAACAAATCAATAATAGTCATACTCTGATACTAGTTCATTAGCTTCACATACCAGCCAGGAGCAAAAGGAAATATACACTCAAAAAGTTAACTTACCAGCAAAAGGGTATGCCCATTTTCCTTGAAGCATCGAACAGTACAGTTCTTTAGTACCCCGTGAAGCCGCTTCGCTTCTTCTTGGCTAGGAAGCATCCTATCCTTTCCACTGGGAAGCCCATGAAATCCCAAAGTCACTTTCTATAATGGTATTTCTTGAATAGACCAAGACAAACAAAGCTTACCTAGCAAGGACCAAGACTTCGGCTTGAACTGCATGGATGCGGGAATTGGCATACGCAGCGCCAGCTCTCAGCAACTTAAGCTTCCATAGTAAAGTTTCCCTCGGAATAATTCCACCGAGCTCCTGAAAGTGTATGGTAAAAAGAGATGCCATCTTGTGTATAGAAACAGAACCAAGTAAAATGCATTAAAAATGACACTCACAGAGAGAAGAGGAAGCATAGAATTAGTAAGCTTCTTTCTCAACTTTTCCATTTTTATTGTTGCTGGTAGTTGGTTATCAATACCCATTGTAGCCATCTTTATCGGATCGCCTAAACATCAAGAAAGCCTGAGTAAACATAATTTAAGAAGAAGAAACATGACTTACTTGCTTATACAATAAGCATCAAATCATGTACCCATAATGAAGCTAAGAGCATATGGAACAATAAAATGAAGCTCTTCTGGCACCATCTCTAATATAGGCAGCAACGGCTGTAGCTGCGACCTCTCAAATGATGTAGCTAAAAAAAAAAAAACGTATTTGACGACCATACGACAAAAAGCTTGTGTAAGTATGCATTTAGATGCAAAGCTACAAAACTGAGTCAAAAATGTTTGGTAACCTGGGTTGACTAGTATCAAAACCAAGTCTAATGAACGGTTTCTCGCAGCAACAGCAAGAGCCAGGCATCCTCCAAAGGAATCGCCCACGAGGTATATCGGCTTATTCGGATGTGTAGCATGCTCTTGCCTCAAAACATCTTCGACTAGTCCCATCAGCCCTTTATGGTAAAACAAACAGTAGAGAGAATATTCAGAATCAAGCAAACAAGATGAAAAAGTAACAACCTTATACATAACCACTTGTGAAATATTTCTATCCATTTGAAAGTCTTTGACAACCATACGTGGAAATCTTTTCCTCTCATTATTACAATCATCTATTTGATGTCAAAGACAATGAGCAGAGTGCAAGTGCTCTTGAGCATTGTTGTATTTATATATACTAGTAGAAATGCATCACTTGCATCTAAAAGAGGGAACATAAGCCAGGGAAGATCTGATATTATGTTCTATGACCTTAAAGGAACAAAGTACTGTACGAAAATCTGCATAACCAATGTATATATCGCCGTCTTTTCTATTATTACCTTCAAATGGAGTTCGATCTTGTACGGGAATATGCAGGCACCAGACATGAAAAGCCCTGTATCCAGAAATGACAACAACAACAACAGTCTAGACTGAGAACATTTGTGTGAAAAAAAGTTACTTGACATTCAACATAATTGAAAAGATTAAGTGTAAACTTGTGACTACGTTGCATCAGAGCCATGTTAAATGTGTTTGGATTAGTTGTCATGCATTAGATACTATTGCTTCTGCATTAAAGGTTCAAGTGTGTATTTCCATTTTGTACATTCTTAGTCATATGTCATTTCAGAGAGCACAAACTTTACAAAAGAGTTGAACATACTTCCCAAGAGCTTTGTGATGTGGAACAAGACCCATCCCTGTGCCATCGAGCCCTGCATTACGAAAAGTCGAAATTATCAGAAAAAGCTTTAAACTTTGAAACAATTGTCTGAGAATCAGATAAAAAAACAGTAAAAACCCATTGCTAATTAAGAAGTAGAATCTCAATCTTCACATTTCAACAGAACAGCCTAAACAATCAAGTTCTATAGCACCTTTATCGATTCCAATTCAATCCTTGAAAGAATATTAGTCATCAGGGATTACGAAAAGTTCGAAATTATCAGCAAAAGCTTAAAACTTTGAAACAATTGTCTGAGAATCACATGAAAACAAAGTAAAAAACCCATTACTAAGGAGTAGAATCTCTGTTGTTAACATTCAAACAAAACAGCCTAAACAATCAAGCTCATATAGCATCTTTATTGATTTCCATTCAAACATTGGAAGATTATTAATCATCAGGGCATTACAAAAAGTTGAAATTATCGGAAAAAGCTTAGAACTTTGAAACCATACTTCAGATAAAAAAACAGTAAAAACTCAGTCTTTTGAAGAATTCGACAAAATAGTCTGAAGATAACCAAAGAATTTTGAGTTCCACACAAAACCCAATTACTTTTATGGGCCAAGCAAGCAATTTTCAGCAATCAAAGCTAAAAACACACCAAACTTTGATTTCTTTACCAGGTAAGAAGAGTAGTGTAGGAGCATCTTTGATGGGTTGGCCACAATCAACGGGACTAAACCACCGTGGAGGTCCACCGTCAGGCTTCTTCAAGATCTCTCTAGCCGCCGCAAAGTAATCCTTAACAGATTTGGAGCCATACCCATCATCCCATAACAGCTCAATTTCTTCTTTCTTCTCAAATTTTACTTTCCCATTCACTTCATTTGCCAAAACATCACTCCCTTTTGGGTTTTGGACATTAGACACAGAGACAGCACCGTTCACAGGCTCTACTGATGTTGCCTTCTTGTTACCACCAGAGATTTGAGCTCTTATCTTGAAATTGGGTCTCTGGTTACAATTTGATCTGAGATTTGGTAACACCAATAGGCTTGATGAACATGTTGTTGCCATTGCCTTTGAGTCAGGCAAGGCAATGGAATTTTGGTTAGGAAGAATTCTTAAAATTACAAAAAAAAGAAATAGAGCTTCATAAGGAAAAATAAGAAAAGATAGAAAACAATTTACAAATATCCTACAATAGTTTTTGAATAGAGACAAAGCAATTTCTCAAAAAGAAAATATTATTAGTTTTTTTTTGTATTTTTCATAGAAAGTGCTAAAAGTAATAAGTATTTTGGTAGAAAGGAAGAAATGCAAAAGAAGTTTTTAATTTTCATCCGACCTAAACTTTTTTTGTTTTTTTTGTTTACATAAAAAACATTCCACATTTTATTAAAAGGTAGCTAATATTTTTTTTCGAACCACAGATTAATTAAAAATTGATTCTCTGATTGATTACTCAATTTGGAGAAAAAAAATTATAAAAATATAATCCAAAGCCAAAATGCTTATATTTTCTTTAATTTTGTAAGTTCCTCATAAGCTTTAATATGTAAGTTAAGTAAAGAAGACGTGCTAAACCAATTCTTATATTTTCTATTATTTTGTAAGTTATGCACCAAAAGCATATTTTATGAGGAACAATGTCTTATACCGACGCTAGAGATGACTAAATTCACATAATAAAACTATGTTCCTGTTGATAAAAAATAAAAAAAATAGAAGTATAGTTTGCTTAAGATTTTATTCCAACTTGGAGTCGTTATCAAGATTACGCAGTTAGCCAGTTTCTAACAAGAAACAAAAGCAAACATTCTTACTTTTTAATAATATTTTTCCTATGTTTCTTTGTCTTTATGCTAAACACCTGTATTCCTCATATAATCATTTTAACTATATAATAATAACAATAAAAAAACAAATGTTAGGATTGGTGTAGTGTCCTTTGAGTGGTTAGGTCACACGAAAGACGTGTTCAAATGGGTTCCGTAAGGTTATTTAACGGTAAATAAGGAAGAAGCGAAGCAAGCGTAGATTCAACGCAAGTGTTTTTGGATGTATACTAATCACATTTCATCATGCTTAAAAGTTTAAAACTTTCCGTCTCCGTTTCAACAAACTATGACCACAAAAGTCCACAATGATCACACTTACCACATCTCTCTTTTACATGCAAAGTTTTGTAGATGTGTCATAGATGCATAAGCACAAAGTCTCATATTTTTTCATTAAATTTTAATAGCATTTAAGAACCCTAAATTTATTAGAATCTATATATATAAAATTAGCTTTTCTCTCTTCTCCTTTCGCCACATCAGCATCTACATGTCATCATTTAATTAGTTTAATATTTTATTTTAATAATTTAATTACTTAAAAAATTGATTTATATATTAACTATAGCTTTAATATTAAGATATTGAATAGTAAAAAGAATTTCAAAAGTCATTTCTCATATTTATATCATAAAATTAAAATTATATTAATAATCTAATTACCTAAAAAATTGATTTACATATTAATTATAGCTTAACTATAGCTTTAATATTAAGATATTGGATAGTAAAAGGAATTTCAAAAGTCATTTCTCATATTTTATATCATAAAATTAAAATTATTAAACATAATATGTTGAAATAATAATGAGTTTGATAATTTTGGTTGTACAAATATATTTCACACTATATTACTATAGTTTCGAGGTTATAGTTCTCTATCGAAGCGATATATTAGTTGAATGGATGTTATGTGATCAAAACTAATAATATACAAGATATGAATTTTAAATAATAATTTCAAATGTTATATATATATTGAAAAAGTAATTTACTCGAAAATATAAACTAAACCGTTGAATAATGCAATATTATAGTATTTTTTGTAATAAAAAAAATAGTAAAATATTTATATTCATTATAAAGTAGAAATTTTTTAAAAAATAAACGTAAATAACAAAAATAAAAATGATCATTCATTATATTATGTATACAAGTTTAACTATTTTGTAAATCCTAATAACCATCGATGTCAAAGTAATTGACTACCACTTCACGTTTTAATGGTCGTGGAAATAAGAGAAACAATTAATTCAACTCTATATAAACTATTAAACGATCGATGTCTACAAACATTTTTTTATTTTATAAACAAAAATGATAAACTATTGGATAAATCATAATTCACATGAATCAATTCAAAAAAAAAATTCGCGCGAGCCCAAATCATATTCTAGCACATAATTTTATGTTAACTAATAATCTATATAAGTATATAGTGTTTTACTTTTTTTATTCATATATTAACTATACTTTTAGTATTAATATAT
Organism: Kernera saxatilis; assembly: GCA_900406395.1. Lineage (NCBI taxonomy): Eukaryota > Viridiplantae > Streptophyta > Magnoliopsida > Brassicales > Brassicaceae > Kernera > Kernera saxatilis. Next base: position 12,362 of record OVAY01001844.1, on the reverse strand, counting down.
TAAAAAAAAATTGAAAAGTCATTTTTCATACTATTATATATTATATAACTAGAAAAAAAAAATCAGCATAATTTTGGTGATACTGATATACTTTACACTTTGTTATAGTAAAACATAAGCATCGAACATTTTAGTTAGCATTACATAAAACTACTATGAAACGAAACCCAAAAACCTTATACTCATACAATTAATATATTATTGAAGAAGTTGAAAGGTCATTCCTCATATTATTATCATAAAATTGAAAACATTTAAGCGTAAGTTTGGTGATATTAATATATTCCACACTTTATTATAGTAAAATCTAAGCATCCAACATTTCAATTAACATTACACAAAATTACTATAAAATGAAACTTAAATAGTCATAAAATAAAATCAGCAAGTAATAACATACACAAAATACAAACCAAATCAAAACAATTATCAACTATTATAGAATACAACACAATCAAAAAAAAATTTCATAAACAGTCATAATATTGAAAGAAATTCATCAAACACATAGATCGACAACATCAAAATAATATTAAATAAATAAAATAAAATAAAACCCTATAAATAACGAAAACAGACAAAAAAACAAAAAATATTTAAAAATAAATTAAACTTCCGCGCGTAGCGCGGATCAAACTCTAGTTATATATAAAAGGATCCAATTTTTAATAACATAGAGTTTTTTTAGTTTGGCACAAGACCAACTTTTAATTGAGCCATGTTTCGTATTTTTTCCTCTTTACTAAACTGTTTTTGGGTAATTGGCAAACAAAACCAAATTTTTTGGTGTACAATTATTTGTGCGGGCTATACATGTAATATCTCTGAATATGGAATACGGTATTGCATATAGAAAGATTTGAAACAAAAATATTGATTTGACTAATGATATTATCAGAATGCGATTATCTTTTCTGTAATTCATCTTAAAAGAAACACTATAGTTAAGTGTGTTTGAGCTGAACAAATTTCAGGATTGATGACCAATTAGGAAGTGATATATAGTTCTATATAATTAAAGAGAAAACACGTGAAATTTTTTTGTGGTGTTCTGTAGAGCTAGTCGACAGATCTTTCGAACTTCTCCGGATACCACATCGGTCGTCTGATGAAAGTTAAACCCATATGTTAAGCGCGAGTATAGGATCCATAAACAGTGGTGATCGGAACGTTACAGTATAACATTATTACATGCATGGAGTTTAGGGATGTGTTAAGCCTTGTTCAATATGCAAAACACTTGTCCTCTGTAATTTTACAAGCTCGCTGAAAATAGTTACCCATTGTTAAGTACATTGGTAGGTTCAACCGAGGTAAACCATAATAAACTGAATAAATGAAAAATTCCATATTAAATCAACAATCCATATCGTCCTAGTAAACGATGGGCCTGACTTGATATCCCTATCCAAGGCACGGAGTTCGATGGCCTGGGACCCCATCTTGTACCCATGAAAAAAAGAGAAATGGCTCAATTTAAAAAAAAAAATTTCAAAAAATAACAATTTAAGAGTCTAATTTTTTTTTTTTTAAATTCATAAAAGTACAATATAAGAATTTTTTTGGTAGAATATATATTTTTTGGTTTCAAGAAAAAAAATCATTTTTTATAAAATCTTAGAAAAGAATATCAAACATTTTTATTTTTTAAAAAAGCTCAAAAAAATTTAATATTTTTGTTTTTATTAAAGGGTCCAATTTCTTTTTAGCACCGGGTCCAAAAAATCGTGAGCCGGCTCTGACTCCATGGACCAAGACGGCGTGGGTGCACGGACGGTGGCAGTCGAGGGTATTACAATGATTTTTACCCCACCATACTAAAACATACATGTAGTTTTGCAATCAAATTAAGCAATAAATATTTTTTATAAAAATATGTAGAATGGTCCAAAATTGGTTGGAATTTGTTCGTTTCTTGATTTCAATATTTGGAGACTTCTTAATGGGTGGGGTTTTCGAAGTCCCAATTCCCATTTGAATTCTGGATTCTCTATTCGCGTTTGTAGTTTCAATTATCATAAAATTTAGAAGGCAACAAAAATTCTAGTAAATAGTACTTCAAATTTTCAGATTACGATTCGATTATCTTCTCTTTTCTTTGCTTTGTGACACTAATAGTGGAGGAATATGATTCTTGTGTGTGGAATCTTGCCTACTACCTCGCTTGAAATGTAAGCAATATAAAAAAGAAAGAGGTTTGTGTATATATATTCTTTTCATCTCTGAAACTCGCAAGACAACATTTTTATTCTCTTCTTTGCAAAATGTTGAATCGTCATGGTGGCTACAACCACGATGAGAATAACCATAAAGATCATATTGGTTCTTCTCATCAAGATCATAAAGCTGACCGCGTCGTCGCTCGGATAGAGAAGTCGGTAAATTTGATTATCGGTCATCGACAAACGCAAAGGCAGGCCGGCTCGAGGGAGCAAGAACAGAATCAAATGGATTATAAAGGCTTTTCAAGGGATGAAGATGAAACCAAGCCAAAGTACACAGCTTCAACCATCATGAAGATCCCAAAATGGAAGCATAATGATTCAGAGAACAAGTTAGGTCAAAAGGAGAACAACGAACCACCAACTATGATCGATACTGGTGGATGGGTCAGGCCAAATCGAGCCATGTGGGCTTCACATCCGAATTCTTCAAGCTCTAAGCCACAAACCAATACTTGATTATCCGAGAAAACCCACNACAATGGTTCACGTTGGGAAGTAGACAAATGTTGAGCGAGAACTCTTCGTTGGAGACAAGTCTTTTGAAAACATCCATGGATGGTGTGCTTGCATATCTCTGTGTCTAAGATGGGTGTATTATTAATGGAACTTGATATATTTATATACTATATATATATATATATATATATATATATATATATATATATAATATGTGAGTATGTAATATTTATAATTCAGTAAAACCTATCTTTATTTGCATTTTTTGTTATATCTTTCGTAAATTCATTTTAATTTCATATAAATTAAACGGACTTTGGAAATGACTAAAATTGATACATAACTTTTTCATTGGTAATCCATAAAATACAAATAGAGAAGGACAAAATATGGTAGGTGAACTAGGATAAGGGAAAAACAAAATAAAATACGAATCTCTCACATTCCCTTGAAATTGATGCGAAATCTTTGTTATGAAAGACAAATAATATTTTGAGTTGAATGCTTAAACAAATGGGGCTCCAAATCTTTGTTATCAAAGACAAATAGCTTTACGTGAAAAATAATGAATTGTTTTTGGAAATTTTTTTGTCAACTACACAAACTATATCATAATACATCACTACACATCACTACACATCCCAAATATCAAAATGTAATGATAACATCAAATAAAAGTTTCACATGATGACATACACAAACTATGATTCTTGCAATTATTGACAGAAACAGTTAATTTAGAACAAAATCAAAATTAAAAAAAAAATAGAAACCCAACACGTAAACAATAAAAAAAAAAATCACAATCTTCGTTCTCTTTCCAAGTTGTGGCCAGTGATGACCCTTGTCGAGAGTACATTTTCTGATGAAATCACAATCTTCATTTGTTTTTTCGCTTGCTTTTAATGATATGAGATGTCAAATTCCAAAGGAAATTTGTGAATTGGAGAGACTAGAGGTGTTTGATCTTCAAGGGAACACCTTTGTCAGAGAATTTCTTGAAATTAGGGTTTTGAATCGAGGGCTTAATTGCATCTTGGAGGTTCTGCTTACAGCTGATGACAAGCATGGGCTTTGGATTCGTAGATAGCTTGATAACGAAAAACAGTACCCAGTCGATTAAAACTCGAATTGCATAACCATTGAATCAATATTCATGAAACAAATATTCAAATCTCAAAATTTTAGAGTTTAACAAGAAGAAACAGCTCTAAGGAACATAGAGTTCACCATTGTAACAAAAACGAGAATCGAAGAAGAAGAAGATACAAATTAATAATTTTTTGGTTAAAACCTAAAACGATTTTCTCTCTATGTTTATAGTTACATTAACCAGTCATAATCTCATCTCCTCTGTCCGTGTATAGCTTCAACTTTTAATCTTCTACGTCCACGTGTTCTTTAGCTTATCACGTCCACGTACTTCATCTACTTCATTTCCTATATCAAATCCCCCCCTTAGAAGAGGTAAAAGGATTTCGTATTAGATACAAATCAAAGGCGATGCCTTATATACATATTGGTCGATGATAAACTTAATCATATATGGGATATGTGATATACATGGGCCACTATGGCCCAATAGACAGAGAAAACTTTGATGATGTAAGTTATAAATTTTTGTTGATTTTAATTTTTTTAATAAATATAGAGTCATGCGTTAATATGTTTGAGTTCTAACACGTAGGAATTGTTTGCTTTGGATGATGCTCCTGATGCTATGGATGAAGGAAAATCACTTTTGGATATGTACTTAGAGGAACCAAAGTTAGATATGAATAATTTTCCTGAGAGAATGAGTAGCAAACCCACCTCCGCGAAAGAAGTGATACTCCATTTTTTTTCATGTACCTGATAAATCACTCGCTGATTAGAAGCATTCCGAAATCATACATTTTCTCGAGTTAGATTATGATTTTCTTATTGGAAAAGTAAAACCTTGAGATGAAGAAATTTAAGAGCGATCGCACCGAATTGATCTGAAAGAGACGATGATGAATTGAAAAATTTATTTATGAGTGTGTGGTGAGCGCGTGGAAAAGGTCCGCCATTTAACCGTCAACGGTCTTCAGATAACTAATCCTAGAAAAAAAAATGTCTAATTTCCTCCGGAAGTTTTATATCGGTGTAGATCCACACGAACTATTGACATCTTTCTCAGACAACATATTCAGAACTTAACTTTGTAGTTCCACCCGATTTGAAACTTACCTTCTATTTACCCACCAATCTAATTATTACAGAATTTAATAAAATTTTAACTGGTTAAGCAGGTTTTGGTCTACAGTAACCGGAGGGAAAACTAGATTGGTGGATCCGTGGATGAATAGAAGGTAAGTTTCAAATCGGGTGAAAATATAATTTATACAAGTATACTCAAATTACAAACATATTTTTCTTATCATTCGTAGACAATGAAACAGAAGATGTTGTCAAAGAATCAAATGCTTCTAAAGGAGATTAAGTGTTTAAAATAATTGTAGTTGGTTTTATAGTTTATGGTTTTACGGTTTTATAATTTTATGATAATTTATTTATTTTAATACTTAGAGCTTTAATTTAATTTGTTATTCCGAGAAATTTCCTTGGATTTATAATTATATGGTATTTTGATGTTTTAATATTCGATTTAATTTATATATGGATAATCCATATAACCTATTTAGCCAATAGATTTATTATTAGTGGGTTTGAGTACATAAATCTCAATCCATTAAATAAATGGGTGGGTTGAGTATTCCCATTAATATCTCGAACCCATATGAATTTAGGTCGGGTCGGATCGGATTATCCATTTTGACACCCCTAAATTTATGCTATAATTCATGTAGCCGGCAAAAAAAATTTTCATAGTTTTTTGTAAAGCATAGAAAGAAAAGTATAAAAATAGTCATATTTCCATGGTCTCATTTCCCTTCTTTTCATTCTTCGCCTCTTATTATCACATATTGTTATTAATTTTATAAAGTTTTTAAAAATCTAATGTTATTGAATTTATGATTTTAAAATATATTCTAAAATCTACTGTTATTAGAAATATTTTAAGTAGTAGATTTTAGGAGATTTGTTGTGATTTTAAGGTGTGCTGGTAGATTTTCTTTGTTAAAAAACTGAATAACCAAATCTCATAGTTTTAGATTGGATTCTAAAGTATTTTAATAAAAATCATAACAACTTCTTTAATTCACCCAAAATCATCTGAACACTGATTAAAAATCAAATCTTTGAAAATCCTCTCAAATACAAGATTGAATACACCCCCTTTAGAAATATTACTAACAAAAACGGCAATATCTTTTGCGCAGAAAAAAACATGTTATTAGCAAATATAGACAATCCATTTACGGTAAAAAAAAACTAAAAAAATTATAAATAGAGCTTTTCATGATGAACTATAACATTATAAAAAAAAAAAAAACCTTTATCTCATCAATAGAAATATTACCTAAAAATGATGAGTATCACAAAAACTTTGGTGACTTTTTTTCTTGTAGTAGTATTGGCAATTTTGTTTTCGGAGATCGATGTTTTGGCCTTCGAACGTATGTTTTTTCTTATAAATATAAATTCTTTTTGTTAATAACATCATATATATATATATATGTTTAATATTCATGTGTGATTGTATGTATATATGCAGATCCACCGAACTGCCATGGTCCATGTGGGGTGGTCGCGGCCGGAGGAGCAAGGTATGGAGCTTTTGAATGCGAAAGAGATTGTCAAAACAAGTGGAACTTCAGTAAAGGAGCTTGCGTTATTGTTGCTCCAAAAACTGTTCGATGTTGTTGCAATTAATAAAATAAAAATATGAATTTCTAATGTCGTTCTTCAACTTTCTTTAATAACGAATCCATTGAAATAGATAAAAGGTATTATTTATGTTATATAGTCAAAATCACATATATTAAAAAGCATCATTTTAATAACTAATTAAAAAGCAATTCAACCAATTATAAAATATATTGCAGAATACAAATAGTCATAATATATCAAATAAAATTATTTTTAACAGAAAATTTTGAAAAATAAATCAATAAAAAGAAATAAGAAAAATTATCTGAAATAGTTTATAAAATGTATATAAATGTAAGGAATAAAATGAAAAAAAAAAAGATAGAACCTCAAATTTGAGATTTTGAATAGTGAAATTTTGTTGTGTTAGACCTATTCTCTAATAGTTTATGATGTACTGCAATCAATATGAATGTCTAAAGTTTTTTTCATAGAATTCTTAACACGTTTTTT
>OVAY01001843.1:0-23898 GCA_900406395.1 Kernera saxatilis | reverse complement strand
TTTCTCATAAATTATGTTTAGTGAGAATTTGAAGATATTATAGGATTAAATACAAATTTTGATAAAATAAAGGACACTTGGCAGTTTCTCATGACTTGAGNATAAAATAAAGGACACTTGGCAGTTTCTCATGACTTGAGTAGGCATGACCACGGTTACGGTTATTACGGTTAAGGTTTTTTAACCGCCGGGTACGGTTATAATTTTTTTTTAACCTTAACCATTTAATATACGGTTAAAATGGTTACGGTTAACACGGTTACGGTTAAATACAGTTAAAATTAATTAACTATTATGATACGGTTAATACGGTTATAATTTGATTATTATACATTTGCTAAATAAAAAAAATAACGATAAAGATTATCTATTTTAACGGTGATGGTTACAATTAATTATTTTCTTGTTTACTATATAAATACTTAAAAAAAAAAGTTGAAACCTTTTCGTTTGGCTTCACTACCAAATTTAGCTCTATTATTTTTTGTTTGGAAATTTTGTTTGCCTCCAAATCTTTTTGTTAATAGTTGACGGTTTAAAATATATCTTTTAGTTTTGTTTTTTTGCCTATTTAAATGTTATAAAAAAAAAAGTAACAGATTATTGGTATATTTAGTTTTATTTTAAAAACGGTTACGGTTAAAATTTTAAGATTTTAACTGCGCGGTTAACCAACGGTTTTGATACGGTTACGGTTAATAATTTTGTTAACCATAATTAATATGTTGTTACGGTTACGGTTAAAATTTTTAACCGTTTTATACGGTTACGGTTTGGTTACGGTTTAAAAACGGTACGGTTACGGTCCGAAATACGGTTACGGTTTGATTTTGGCCATGCCTAGACTTGAGTTTGAGAAAACCTTAAAATATTATATAAAATAATATTAGAAGACAATCTATAGTTTCTTTTTAAGTTAATTTTATAGTTAGGAAAAAAAGACCATCATAAAATAATTATTATTTATTGTAAATAATTCAATAATAACATAATGTAAATATCATATTATAAAATGAAGAGAAAATAGAAACATTTTATACACTATTTTTTAATTTAAATGATGCCACGTGTCAACTTCTCAAAGCTTGTGGTTAGAAAAATCTTAAAATATTATATAAGATATCATATTATAAAATGAAGAGAAAATATAAACATTTTATAGACTATTTTTAATTTAAAGAATGTCACGTGTCAGCTTCTCAGAGCTTGCGTTTAGATAAAACTTAAAATATTATGTAATATTATTAGAAGACATTCGAGAGTTTCTTTTTAAGTTAATTTTATAGTTGGAAAAAAAAGACCATCATAAAATAAATAATAATTCAATAAAAACATAATGTAAATATCATATTATAAAATAAGGAGAAAAATAGAACTATCTTATAGAATATTTTTAATTTAAAGGATATCACGTGTCAACTTCTCAAACTTTGTGTTTAGAAGAACCTTAAAATATAATATAAGATTAGTGGCACAATCCTTTGTTCCTCCTAAATACACTTCCATTTTTATCTATATTCATTTTTTTTGTCAAAGAATTTTCTATTTAAAATATGCAGAATTGCTGTTTAATTACTAAAGCAACTCCATTTGGTCATAATTAACCAAAGCGAACCGAGAACTCTTAATCTAAATATATATTCATATATTCATTGTTTATCTATCATTATTTGGTATAAATCAACTAAATGCAAGTACTATATAAATTAGTTTTTTTTTTTTACGAATTACATTTTTTTTTTTTGAAATTCAACTTTTTGTACTTATTTGACCTCGTCAACCTCCATAAATAGTATAGAAAAATATGAAAACAAGTGAAGTTTTCTAAAAGTAAAATTTTCTAAAAATGAATGACTAATCTTGTTGAATTTTCTCATAGCCTTTTATTTTGTCTTCCTTATTTAATAGAATAGTTATATTTAGATTATATTGCATATATTTATTACCAAGTGTTAGGCAACGAAAAACATATCTGTTACAACAATTATTAGACAGAAAATACATAGGTATCCATAAGTAAAAAAACGACAATTTTTCGATATTTTTAATTGAGTTATGAGATCTGCTACATTGTTCATAGTTTCTTGTATTTTCGTATCACTCATTTTGAGTCATCATGTTCAAGGTAAATCCACAACATCATCCTTTTTTGTTATGATTAGTTATTTAGAAATATTAATTATTACTAACTGTAAAAACTGCTTTTGAGATAAAGAAAAACAAAAAGAAAGAAAATAGTTAGAGAGCTCAGTTTTATAATAATTTTTGAGTTGTTGATAAAAAAAACTGTATTATAGATGTGGAAGCTCAGAAGAGGGAAATGTGTATGAGCGACGAGTTCTACGTTGGAGGCTTTTGCGGCAATGCTTTTGAATGCATTTTAAAATCAAAACGAACACCAAAACCTTATAGATGCAGTTGCAAGGATAATTCTGGTCGTTATCCCTATCTGCTAGAAGTAAAAAAAAATGTAACTATTCCCAAAGAGATAAGGGATAAAATTAGCAAACAACACACTTGCACATGTGAGGGTTATTGCATGTAAGTCTTATTATTATGTCTTCATTGCTAATAAAGTATGTATGTACTAATTATCATAAAACATCAATTAGCTCTGTACTATTGACAGATCGTAACATTTTAATGTTATTTCATTTTGTTTTCTCGTAAATCTGTAAGTTAATAAGAATATTCTCATTGATCATATGATTTTTATGGTCATATAGTCCTATAATTTTAATTAACAATAATCTAATGACAATAAAAATAATTATCTATTGGTCGATTTTGATTTGCGATAATTTTTATTTTTTGAAATAAATTTTAACAGACAAAATTTAAAACTTTATTTTAATATATATTTACTTACAAAGTATTGCATATTGCATATTCATTATATAAAGTATTACATATTGCATATTCATTATATAAAGTATTGCATACATGCAGTTGCAGGTATAATTCTGAACGATATGAAGCTGCCCTAAAAGATCCCAAAAAAAATGGCCCAGTTCCTAGCAAAATGCATGCTTGCTTATGTGAGGTTTATTGCAGCTAAGTCTTATTATTATGTCTTCATTTCTAATAAAGTCTATGTACTAATTATCATAAAACATCAACTAGCTTTGTACTACTATTGACAGATCGTGACATTCTAATGTTATTTGTTTTTTTTCGTAAAAATCTGTAAGTTAATGAGATTTTTTTCAATATATATATTTATTAAAAAAATTTCTTCTGTACTACACACAATTTTATTTATGACAGTTAATATATATTTTTTTTAAATCAAAAAATGAAAAATAAAAAACTGAAAAATATTACTTATTAAAAAATAACATTCCTTCCCTTATCTTTTTTTTATGGTGTTAAGTGTATTTATGTTGACTTTTCGAAAGGGTGATTTATGGTACAAGATAGTTTTTGTGAAAGTTCTTATAAAAGAGGTAGTTTTTTGCGAAGAGTTAGTTTTTTTGTGGTGTGCAGAAATTATTTACAAAAACATGTCTACGAATCGCTGTATTTGTGGACAAGTTTCGATGGACAAGATAATATGGACATGTTTAGTCGTGGATTATTAGTTGTGGACAAATAAATTGAAAACTTATCACTAAATCGCTTGATGTTATAGACCGTTTACGGAGGTCTTTTGGAAGGCCCATTTTCTCTCTCGACAACCATCGTTGCCGTAGCGTCGCTCGAACGCATTTCCTCCTCTCTCCGGTCGGTGGAGGGGGGGGGTTACTCCATTCAAATGAGCTTCACCATGGTGTAAGAACGAGCTAAGGCAACGGAGGAATGTCGACGGTAACTTCTCCCATGGTTCACGGCAAACTCTAGATCTAGATCTACGTCGGCTAAGCTACGGATTCCCGTTGGTTTAGTTCCGCCTTTTGGACGGTAAGTTGTTATTTGTTGACGTCTGGTGGTCGGGCGAGATCCGGTGGGTTTGAACGGATTTTGAGATTCGTGGCTGCCGTTGGACTGGTTTCGTGCTCTCTCTTCCTTTTCCGGGAGCCTCAACGACGGAGATTCACATCGCTGGTTTTGGTCCTGCGGCGGGAGACGCTTCCTCCTGGCTGTGGGTTTGGCTCCGGTCATGAATCGTCGTCCGTGACAAGCTCGAATCCGCCGAAATTTTTGTGAGTCGATGAGAGGATTTTCTTCACTTCGGTTGGGTTATCTTCTCCGGTTAAAATTCATTGGATTTCTCATCTATTCCCCGAAAAAACTATCTAATTCTCCCCCGCAAGTTTCATATCGGTTTAGATCCACACGAAGTATCGACCTCTTTGTCGGACTACATTTTCAGAACTTCACATTGTATTTCCCCCCAATTGCAAACTTTCCGTCTAATTTCACACTGATTTGGGATTTTAGGGCTCTTTATCGGTATACAGTAACCACGCGAAACCAAATCAGTGTGTAATTAGACGGAATGTTTGCAATTGGGGGGAAATACAATGTAAAGTTCTGAAAATGTAATCCGACAAAGAGACCGATACTTCGTGTGGATCTAAACCGATATGAAATTTATGGAAGAAATTAGACAATTTTCCCCTATTCCCCATAAATTTTGTAACTCTTGATTTAATCAAACCGTCTCTAAACCGATCCCCATTTTTAATGGGTTGTATTATTCATTTATTTTAATGCAATAAAGTTTCCAAAAAAAAGAAATACAAAATTTTCTTCGGAAACTCTGACATAATATCAAAACTTTTTAAAGCAAAAATTCGTTTACACGACACCACCAGTTCTTTTGGCCTATGTTTTTTCTATGTAAATTATTAAAAGTGTTTATAAACTGCAAAGACCAATCACCTAGTATATATTACATATCATAAAAAAAAAAAAACATCTCCCTTCAAAGAAAAAAAAAACATTATCTTTGTAAATCATAACCTCTTACATAGTATTAAACCAAGTGGTGGTAGTCTAGTGGTTTTCATTTGAAGAGGAGTTGTCCAATTAGTCTAGGCCAGAGATCGACTCCACTCAAGTACAAAATTACCTAAATCATTCCTACTTGATCAATCGAAATGATACCATGCTTATGGGAAAAAACTCGGATCACCCCCTTAGTAATAAAAAAAAAAGACATAGTATTAGAGCTTTTGAAAGCAAAATTTCATTATTTTACACAGCGGCCTCATTCTCTTTCGTTTTTAATTTATTTTGTGTTTATCAATCTCAACTATTTTTGTTTTTTTTCATTCAAAAACAGAGCCTCGCAAACCAAATTACATACAGTTTTGAAATGGTTTAAATTTTTATAAAACCGCTAAATCGTAAAACAGAACCAAAACCAAACCGTAAACCGGAATGCAAAGCAACAAAAAGGTTGGGGACACATGGGAGCTTACTAGTGGTTGATTCCAGTCAGCTTTTCCGTATGTCTATGGGAATTTGGTGGCATTACCACAAACACTTGGCGTGCGTTTTCTTCGGATCACGAACCGAGAATTGAGTAAATTGGAGGAGATGAAGTACGTGTTGGTGACTGGAGGAGTTGTGAGTGGGCTTGGCAAAGGCGTCACTGCCAGTAGTATCGGCGTCGTGCTTAAAGCTTGTGGCCTTCGAGTTACCTCCATTAAAATTGGTTAAGATCTCTTCTCTCTCGAGTTGGAATTTCTCATTTCATTCACCCTTTTGACTAGAAATAGTAACAATTTGGGTTTCGACAGGAAATCCGATAAAGTCTGAGCCTTTTTTTGTGTTTTTTTGTCGATCTTGACTTTGTCAACGTTCTTACACTCTCCCATTTAATCATACAGATCCATATTTGAACACTGATGCTGGTACTATGTCCCCTTTTGAACATGGAGAGGTTTTTGTACTCGATGATGGTGGAGAGGTTTTCTTCTCACGTTTTCTTGTTTTTAAATTCTTCTTTACATGTGTTCATAAAGCATCTTTTTTTTTTGGTATCAGTTCATTAAGCATCTTGTTGCTAAAGAATGGTTGCGTATCGCTGATTGTTTGTGTTTCTTCTAAGGTCGATCTTGATTTGGGGAACTATGAAAGATTTCTCGATGTGACACTAACCAAAGACAACAACATAACCACTGGGAAGATATATCAGGTTCTTATTTGAGTGGCATTGTAATGTTAAATAAATGTATGCTGTTCCCAACTTGTTTAAACCAACTGAATTTTTTGCTTCGTTGATTTACGTTTTTACCTTTTCTCTCACTAGTCTGTTCTTGAGAAGGAACGAAAAGGCGACTACCTAGGGAAGACTGTTCAGGTAAAAGTTTATGCGGGTGAATTAGTAGATTGTGTTTAGACTTTGTCGTTAGCTTATGTTTTTCTGTTGAAATCGGGTTGTAGGTTGTTCCTCACATTACAGATGCAATCAAGAATTGGATTGAGTCTGTCTCTCTGATTCCTGTGGATGGAAAGGAAGGCCAAGCCGATGTTTGCGTTATTGAGCTGGGAGGGACTGTTGGTGAGAGCTATTGGCGAGACCATTCATATCTTGTTCTCGTTTACTTGATCACGGTTTTATAAAATCCTTACTTACTTTTTTTTTTCCTGCTTATGATAGGTGACATAGAATCAATGCCTTTTATTGAGGCCTTGAGACAATTGTCATTCTCGGTTGGTAAGCATGTGAATCCTCTTCCTCTGGGTTTCCTTTTAGTGGTTCTCTACTTTAATCCTGTTGATGTTGGTTCACCTTTCGCTTGCTAGGACAAGAAAATTTCTGCCTTATTCATGTGAGCTTGATTCCTGTTCTGGGTGTTGTTGGGGAGCAGGTACAATATTTCCTTATTTAGACATGTGCTTCAGCACTGGAATAATTTTATATCCCATTCAAATGATGGTAAAACTTCTAAATGGGACTGAATTTTGTATATATTCCTTCATGCAGAAGACAAAGCCAACCCAACACAGTGTTCGAGAACTAAGAGCTTTGGGATTGACTCCTCACTTTTTGGCATGTCGCTCTGCTCAGGTATCACTTCAAAAACTTACTTAAATCAATTATAATTTGAATAAACTATGACCTCTCACAGTTACCGCAGAGTCTTGGCATCTCTTATTTATTTTTATTTTTTTCTGCAGCCACTATTGGAAACGACAAAGGCAAAATTGTCTCAGTTTTGTCATGTGGCGGTATAACTTGTCTGAAGTCTATGATGTGGATTTACTTAACTGATGTATATCTTAATGCAGTTGGGATCTTATATCACTTGTTAATTTTTTCAGGCTGCTAATATTCTCAATATCCATGATGTTCCAAACATTTGGCATGTTCCGCTCCTACTCCGAGTAAGTTGGATGCTTTTCTGAAGGAAAATGGAAACCGAAATATGTGTTTTGTTGTTGAACTACTTTTTCATGTGTGTTCCTACTGCAGAACCAAAATGCTCATCACTCGATTCTCAAACAACTGAATCTAACCAGGTTAGTCTCATTTTTTTTATGGTGTTCATTGCTTCGATATCACAAGTGAACACTTTCAGCGTAACACAAAGCTCATCTCTTTCAGCGTTGCAACAGCACCGGATCTGGATAGCTGGACTAAGATGGCTGAGAGTTTTGATAACTTGACAAATCATGTGAGTATTTACTGGCCAGCAAACTTTGTTTTAAAGCCTTTAGTTTTCTTAGTCAAAGAGATTATCCCTCTGTTATGAATAGGTCAAAATTGCTATGGTTGGAAAGTACGTTGGTCTAACGGATTCTTATTTGTCGGTTGTTAAGGTAAACGAAGAAATTGAATTTCTATCGCATTTGGTTTGCTTCGTTTTTCATATTTTCCTCTTCGCCACAGGCCCTTCTTCATGCATGCATTGCATGTTCATTGAAGCCACAGATCGAATGGATTGCAGCTTCAGATCTTGAAGACGAAAGTGAAAAATCGGTATATACCATTAATGACTTTCATCTTCTTGAATCTTTCTGATCAAGAGTATATGCTATACTACATCTGTTTTCCTTTTAAGCATCACTTTCTCCTTTGCAGACTCCGGAAGCACATGCTGCTGCTTGGAAGATCTTGAAGGTGAGAATTTCTGTCTCAGCTTTCTCTGTTATGTGTAAGATTCGATTTAGTTCATAACCTCTCCTCTTCTCTAGAAAAAAGGCCACACTCTTTGCCGACAATTTAGTCTCTGTTTATTTTTTGCAGAGTGCAGAATGCATCCTGGTTCCTGGTGGTTTTGGAGATCGTGGCGTGAGCGGAATGGTTTTAGCAGCAAAATACGCTAGAGAGAATAAAATTCCTTATCTTGGGATCTGCTTGGGGATGCAAATAGCAGTAATTGAGTTTGCCAGATCTGTAAGAAATTTCTTTCAAACTCTGAAATAACTTGATGTGTTCCATTTCCCTCTCTAAAACTATTTTAGCTCTCTTCTTCTTCATAATCTCTGACATTGGTCTCAGGTTTTGGGTTTGGAAAGAGCAAATAGCACAGAGTTCGATGCTCAGACACCTGACCCTGTTGTTATATTCATGCCAGAAGTATGTATTCCGAACATGAAAACCCTATCAATGGAGTCCGTTCATTCTCTCATTCATTTTTCTATTGCTAAGGGCTCAAGAACGCATATGGGAAGCACAATGAGACTAGGATCCCGAAGAACGCATTTACATAGCCAAGACTCTCTCACTTCAAAACTGTAAGCATAACTGCATTTATCTTCGACGTTTCTCTAAAATTCCTTGTAGTTTTTCAGTTCATGTTTTAAAGACAACAACCTGTTTTTCTCCGAATATTTACCAGATATGGCGACGTATGTTATGTAGACGAAAGGCATAGGCACCGTTATGAGGTTGGTTTTTCACTAAAGGTGGATCCTTTGATATACCATTCTATTCACAGAATTGACCACAGTGATGTGAGAAAAGGTGTTTTGATTTGATGATGTTTAGGTGAATCCAGAAGTAGCTCAAGTACTTGAAGAAGCTGGTTTAAGACTTGTGGGCAAAGATGATACAGGGAAACGAGTTGAGGTATAAAAAAAACATCAATAAGCATAATCGTTTTCTGGTCTGGTCTGATGATCTCTCTCTCTCTCTCTCTGCAAAATCTGTTTTTGTTTAAACAGGTGATTGAGTTTCATGGTCATCCATTCTATGTTGGAGTTCAGTTTCATCCAGAGTTTAAGTCAAGACCCACTAGACCCTCTCCTCTGTTTCTAGGCAAGTCTTGTTCTTTTCAAAAAACACTTATCTCGAATCTCAGACAGACATTTATCTACTTTAAAACTCATTAGATTTGTTATGGAAATTTTACAGGGTTTATATTGGCTGCGAGGAAGCTTCTTAAGGCCCATTTAAGCAATTGAACCGAAGCTCGAGCTCTCGTCATCGTCTATTTTATATATATACATTTAGTAAATAAGAATAAGTCGACATTTGTTACGTTGTCATTGTATCAAAAGGCAAGACTTATTCACTGTCAAATGACAATAAACAAAAGAAAGTGCAATTTTATTTTAATGCAAAATCTCATTTTTATTTTATGAAAGACAATAAAAAGAAGGTTCCTCCTCTCAGTTATTTATTTTTTTGGACCGACACTAATAGAAGAATACTTCGGGAACATGCCATCTGTAACTACTGCTACAAGAGGAACATAAGCCATTAACCAAATCAATCTCTCTACTTTGGTAAATAATTTATTCATTTTTTAATGAGGGGACACAAATAGAAGTATCTACACAAAAATACCAAAAGCTTATTTTTTTATTAAAATAAAAAATTAATGATAAAAACAACAAAATCTCATCCACATGAATAACCTAACTCTGTTTTTTTTTCTCCCCAACAAAAATGATCCAACCCGCCGGCAAACCACACATTAAAATAAAAATTCCCGCATCTCAATTGTGTCTCCGGTTTAGCTAAACCACCCCTAAACCAACCCATTTACCGGCAAGGGTTTTCATCTTCTACAACAAAAGCTACCTTTGATTTTCTTCCAAACCGAACCGGTCAAGAGACCAATGAAACGTCCTCATATAGTCATATAGCACCTGGTGCAGCTGCTTTAAAACAATCAAAAAGTAAATTTACATCCTTACAAAATATAAAAAAATATCTAATGATCAGATACTTTGGAGAAAGAAAAAAAACTGATGATAAGAATCAGACCCACATGTGATTAAGAACATAACCAGCTGGCTCAAACCAATCAATCAATGGTTGGATTCTAAGAGCCATTGTCACCTACAATGGGGTCCGAAAAGAATCGGTCCCCTTTGCTTTCGACATTTTTATAAAGAACAAAAGTGAAGGTGGGGTCACACATATTTTTAGATACCAACACAAGAACAAAGAGACCAACTCTAATTAGCTGTGTTAACAAGGAAAGGATGGTGAAGAGAACGTTGTTCACACGTCTCTCTATGCACTCTTTTCTCTAGTCTTATGATTTTATCTAATTAGTAGTTAAACACACCTCTCTTAAACAAAGATTGACATTTGACACTAACAATGCACAAGATGTCTCTAAATACAAGAAACTTAAGTCCTTCAATCGCCAAACAATCACCTAAAAACCCGGAGCCACTCATTTGCCGTTTGATGAAAACAACCAACCTAGTGGCACACTGTGCATATCACATCCACCGACAGAAGAACAATGGTGTATCAACTAGACAAAACTAGAGACATTCTAATCTTACAAACAATCTAGAGCTTCCCTGTAACACTCTATGATTGCCATAGCCAGAAAAGGGTTAAGCTTCATCACATGTGTTCAATTCAAAATCAAAAGAGAAACAAAGCCAACCACATAATCGCAAAGTGATAGTCTATAGTCTTATCTCCATAGTCGGTGACTAGTGGTTCAACTACTGATGAACAAACGAACATAAAAGCAACTATTAAATTAAACTGAAAGAAAGAAAAAACAGAGTTTTTTGTTGAGAATTTTACCGGCTAGAGTTGCGGCGTCAATGCGAGTGCCGATACAAGTCATAAGGCGTCCATAGTGCGTCTAATGGACATGGACGTTTTGAATCGAGTCTTAACCATGGCTTGCCACTACCGGACCAATGGAGCAAACTCACTGGACCAGGATGCAAATCTCGACAGCTACCTCTAACATTGTCCCCACCGAGACCGTGCTGGTTCCACCTGTGCGAAATCGGCGCCACGTGGCCCGCGAAAACCAGGAGAAACGGTGGGAGAGAGCCGAGCTCGTAAATCCGCTCGGTTTTCTGAATCTCCATCCACTTCTCGATTCGTTTCGTGTATCCAGCTCGTCTCCATTTCTTTAGATCTATCACCATCACGCCTGTGTTGAAGTAGCAAGGGTTCCTCCCTCGAAACGTACCGGAGAATCTCTCGTCGGACCAGAATCCTCCGGTGAAGTATTTGGTGAAATTCGCGTGGCAGTATTCCGGAGCTCCGATTATCCTCGAGCCTAGACCGGTTTCCCAGAGCTTCGCGATGTCGTCGACGACGACCAGATCCGAATCCAAGTAGATGACCCGGTTAACGCAGGGCTCGAGCAGATCCGCGAGGTAATTTCTGGCGTAATTCAACGGCTGCTCGAGAGCTTGTCTCACGGAGGAAGAAATCAAACCACGAACAGTCTCAGGGGCAAAATAGTAAACATTGAATTCCAATTCCGGGAAAGTCGATCTCACCAGCGATTCTAGGTTTGTCTCGGAGACGATGAAGTGGAAGAAGACGCTCTCGGGACACATCGAGTGCTCAAGGATGGAATTAACAGCTGCGATTGATCCACGGAGGTACTCGACATCGAGCGTGATCGCCACGTGGACCAACGAGGGATTGCAGACGCCGGAATCTACGCCGGAGGAGAGACATTCGTCAGCATTGCGAAACACATGGGATTTTCTGAAGGATGATAACAAACTCCGATCCGATGGCGGAGGTCGAAGGTAAGCGTCGAGATGCGACGACCGGATCGCCGCCGCCGGAGGGAACGACTGAAGCGAAGGAGATAAGACGATCACTGCCATCGCGGCGGAGAAAAATCCAGAAAATCTCGTAATCCAAAGCATTTCGAGAATCTACTAATTAATCCCCCAAAATCCAAATCCAAATCAACGAAACACACAAAAACCCGACGCGATTCTTCAATGCAGAAACGAAGAAACCTTATAATTTATCCTCAAAACAACCAGGAAAGTTTTTTTCCTTGGAGAGAAAAGGAGAAGAAGAGTCCATGAGACACCGAAACTAGGCGGAGAGGCGCAGGATAAGAAATCAGAGAAGCACCGTGCGCCGCACAGTGCACTCTAAACCTTCCCTTCCCTCCTTCTCTGCTCGGAGCTCGCAGAAGAAGAAGGTGATGAAGAAGAAGACGACGACGATGAAAGAGAGAGAGATTCGTGGTTTAATTAAATCCTTTTTTTTATAATATTTCTTCTATATAAACGAGAGTGAGAAGTGAATGCAATATTTATTTTTTTTGTAGTGGTTTATTTATTGTATTTGCATCAGTATTTGTAATTACTCGTAGTTTAGGAAGTTTTTGTAATTAATTATTTTTGTCAAGTGGGATATTTTTAAAAATATTTAATAAGAAAAACAAATAAATTTGTGTAAGTGTAACGATTACAGAGAAAGAAAGACCAGCTGTCATTGTCCGTCTTCTATTCTCATCTTTGCTATTATTACAACAATCTGAATATATATTAGAAACGCCATGATTTAGTTTTTTTGTTTCTTAATATACGGGTTGTTTGTGAAAATAACAGTAGTTGTTTCTTCCTAAATAGTACAAGATAGGAAAAAAAAAAACATTAAAGATGTAAATGGAATCTCAGTTACAACTTACAAATGGTAGTTAGTTTTTTGGTGTAGACTCTAAGAGATAACACATGGTTATGTTTTGCTTTTGCATGTTAATATCAAGACAAAAACATAAATTTATATACTACATTACAAGATTTGTCGAGTAAATTGTTATTATTTCATAACAGAATATTTAGTGTTATTAATTACATGAATGCACTATAAATATAGCGGATTCTGTGAAATGCCAGATTTTAGTTTTTAATATACTATAAATGGAATTTAAATAAAGTAATTTTACCAAAATAATAATAAAAGTATAATCTAAACAAAGTAAAAACAGATACAGGCGTTATTAACAAAACGACAAAATCATTCTATGATTCCATACTGTGTTACCGATTACATAATTATATCAAATTGCAACTTATATTCAGTAATTTCACAATTGATTCATTAACAAAACGACAAAATCATTCTATGATTCCATACTGTGTTACCGATTACATAATTATATCAAATTGCAACTTATATTCAGTAATTTCACAATTGATTCATTAACAAAACGACAAAATCATTCTATGATTCCATACTGTGTTACCGATTACATAATTATATCAAATTGCAACTTATATTCAGTAATTTCACAATTGATTCATTAACAAAACGACAAAATCATTCTATGATTCCATACTGTGTTACCGATTACATAATTATATCAAATTGCAACTTATATTCAGTAATTTCACAATTGATTCATTAACAAAACGACAAAATCATTCTATGATTCCATACTGTGTTACCGATTACATAATTATATCAAATTGCAACTTATATTCAGTAATTACTAGTTTTTAATAAAATAACTTAATTATCTCACTTTTTCATTGTGGGCCCCTTTAATCTAAGTTAGTACGTCGTCGTTTAGTCTGACACAAGCGACACGACCAATGCGAATCTTAAATTTCCTTTGCTATGTAAAATCTAACACGTACGTTAACGTACCCTTAATAAGTAGAGAAGCTTTTAAGTTTTTGTTTTCGTTCTTTAAATTTCATCAAAACCACCATTTATAATTCTCCACGTGTCCAACAAAGTAAAAGCAATCAAGTAGTACTATTTATTATTAATGAAAATATAAAGTAATAGATAAAAAACAAAAAACCCTACGTTTTGATTTTGAGATTATTTTATGAATTGTTTTTTTTTAAATACATTGTGAAATGTGTTGTTGGTCTTTAAAGCACATGGTAACAGTCCGTACAGTCTACGCTTCAGAACCATATAGGCCCATTACAATTCAGACCAGGCTGGCTTCCACGACCATCACTCGGGTCCTGACTCGGATTCTCACTCAGTCTCTGTCTCGTGGGTCCCAAAACCCGACCCACCCGGACCCGACTCATTTCTTTTGATTCAAGAAACGAGATTAAGACGGGACCTATGATCAAGTTTTGATCCATATCCAAAAGAACTATTCAAGTGCTATTGTTATGATCAAAGCTTGAGACCAGTTCTTTTATTCAAATGGAAAATGAGATCAATGTTAAAAAAACGAGATTCTTGAATGTGTTAGTTAACAAGCACATAAAATATAGTTTTCTAATTTACTAATACAAAAATAATATCATAAATCTAAAGAATTAATATTTATCCCCCTTAACACATGTGAATATTTCACTAGTTTTATTTCACAATTTTAAGTTTTTAAGGGGCTATTTGTTTCGTTGTTATCGATGTTAGCGACTAGTAGTAATGACCAGCAATGTTGATGGACGGTATTTTTTTTATTTTTTTTTGAAAGCGTTGATATACGGTATTTTGTTGTTTGTTTTACAGGTGTTGGTGATTAACGACTAACAACAACAATTAAATTATATCGTTGAATCATTAACTACTTAAAAGTTAAGAAGCGATGGTGGTCTGGTGGTTTCTAATTGAAAATGAGCTATGTTGATCTAGGTTATTGATCGATTCGTTTCAAGCGCGAAATTATCTAAATCATTTTTATTTGGCTAGTCACTCTGAGATATTAGTCAGATGGTAAAAATTCGGATCATTTTTTTATAATAAAAAAAATAACTAGGTAAAAGTTTAACAAACACAAAAAAAAAACTATGAAGATCGCCAAAAATAATTATTGAATCAACGATTAGGAATCGAACATGATTTAATTGTTGGTCATTGTTACTAAATTGTTGACGACAGCAAAACGGAGACGACTGGTCTAAAGTACTTAGTTTGCAAATTAACACATCTAGTTTTATGAGATGATCCTAATAGTAGGTTTTAAAAAGGTGGAAGAAAGAGAGAACGCAATTAAAATATATTATTTTTTTAATGTTGGCTCAAAAAAACTTTCTTCCTATTTTCTTTTAAGACCTCATATCAATAGCAACACTGGAATGTGATTCTCTTTAAATTTACAGCTAGTGGGGATAACACAGAAGGAATCTTGATGAAGAAAGAACCAAATTAAAACGCTTTTTGGACCATGTGAAAAATGTCCGTTATCAATCATCTATGCTCGAATCAAATCCATTGTGCAAAATCTCATAGATCACATAAACTCAAAATACGTAGACACAACAACACATTTGGTAAATAGAGTAAATAAGTTTCTTTAATCCCAAGAAAGCATAAATAGTTTTTATTTTTATTGTTATTCTCAAAGCTAATCAAAAGTAAACATTTATGCGTTCAGTTTACAATGTCTTATCTAGGCGGCCATAGCGGTTGAAGCGGTTAAGGCGTTTGTTGCTCTTAATTTCGTTTCTGTTGGAAATTGGGATCTGCGGGTAGACCAACAGGAGTAGACTCAAGCTTGTGTGAAGTAGCTCGTGGATTTTTAGGAGGCGTAAGCGGTTCCTTTTCTAAACCGGGTGGTCGAATCTCCGGTACAATCTCATCTGCCGGAGTCTTCGGATTGGCTACATCATCCAAACCCTACAACAACATATCACAATTTAATTAGTTGTGACAAAAAACAAAGCAAGTAAAAAGATGAATGATACTTGTACTAAATTTGGATCATAATCCGGCACTAAATCTTTTGAGAAAACAAGAAGTAACAAAAAATAAATTAAAAAATCGACGATACTTCGGGGTCTGTTGGGAAAAGACAAGGCTCGTCTCCATCGTTACGAGCATGAATCTCTGGATCAGCGGTTCGACCAGAAGAAGCTAGTCTCTTGGCGAGAAGACGACGACCAAGAGATGAACGTGCCGCTGCAGTGAAAGCTGGTGAAGACAGCATTGTTGTCTGGTGGATAATTAAAAAGACAATAAGGAGGATTTTTTTTTCTTCTTAAATACACGAAAAAATCACAGAGATATAACCCTAGTTCCTCGCAGATAAAAATAACCTCTTAATTCCCACTAATCTCTCCTATTTTTAGGCCAAATCAAAAAGCCAACAAACTTGCTCTTGTTTAGAATCTAAGACCTATTCTTTCTAGCAAAATTATTTACGTATATTGAATCAATGGCATTAATACGAGGTTAATAAAACAGAGCAGAAAAAAAAAATGAATTTTTATTTCCACTCGTGAGAAAGAGATTCGTTATTGAAAAACACTCAACATAATTGTTCCTCTTCCTTAACAACACAGACAAACTTCAAAAGAAAAAAAGAAAAAATACTCGTACGATGTTTCTTCATATATCCACGAGTTGTGACTTGTGAGGAGTGGGCATAGAGAGAAATACAAGAGAGAGAGGATTTCTTCTTCTTTTTTTCACGTTCGATGTGTCCTGCAATAGTAGTATTAACAATATACTATAACTTAAAGTCCAAGCAACTCTTATAACTCAAATTCAACTTTCATAGGTACCTTCACATAAAGTTGAATTGAGCAGGAGGAGCATTAGGGGTCCCGAATTGGAAACCGGATTGTGGAGCGTGATTTTCATCGTTGCCTTCTTCTTCATCGTCTTCAGTCCAAAAGGTTTCGAGGATTTTCACGGCTTTTTGGTATATATCGTTGTTGTCGTGACTCTGAAGATTCTCAATCTTCTCAAGTCCTTCTGCTTCTTCTATCATTGAAGTGTAGAGGTTATCGTCTCCTGTGTGACCTAGGTTCTTCTCTGCTTCTCCAACCGCGAGAATGTTCTCTAGCGCTTCTAAGCAAACCGTTACGATTCTTGGATCTGGGCAGGTAAGAAGATCGCATATCGGTTTGATACAGCCTTGGTTCACCATAAACCTGAGAAGAAACAAGAACCAAAAAACATGTTTTAGAAATGACCTTTCTTTTTTTTTTTGCTAAGGAATCATTAGGTTTCTTGGTTTTACTTGATTTGATCATGACTACCACCAGAAGTAGCATTTGAGATTCCCCAAGCAGCTTCTTTTTTCACTTCGAATTCTGCGCTATGAAGCACCAAAACAAGAGACTGAATTATACCTGCTTCAATCACTGCCTGCACATTCGGGTTTAAATAAAATCAGACACAAGAAAGTTCGATTGTCGACCTTGTTTTCAAAAGCCATATACTGTATAAATAAAACTCACTTGTATCTGATTCGAATTCCCAGCTGTAATGTTTGAGATAGTCCAGCAAGCTTCCTTCTTGATACTCTTCTTGTAAGTGTTTTTTAGAAGGTTCAAAAGACAAGGAAGCACTTGATGGTCGAGAACCGTCTGTTACAAGAATAAGTTAAGTGGCATTTTTTTTCTTTCTGAAAACTCGAAGTAGAATTGTGAATGTATGTTACGCACCTGAGTCTGTAGATCATCGCCGGTTACAATATTTCCAATGGTACGAAGAGCAGGAATCAGCACTGATGGTGACGAATGACTAAGAATAGGACGAGGAAGAGGAAGAATTCAGGTAACATAACCAAGCTATGCCATTATTGCTACCCATAAATATTAAAATCACAATCAGATACTCACGCTAAGAGCTCGATGAGGCGAGGGATAACGCCTGCAGAGATAACCGCTTGTATTTTGTCGTTTGAGTTATCCGAGAGGTATGACAGAGCCCAGCATGCATCTGTGAGAACTTCTTCATCTGTTGATTGCACAAGGTGCGCAAGAACTGGTAAAGCTGGTTTGGTCTGCTCACAAATGTAAAGAAACAACATATCAGAAACATGATACAATATATTATGGAGAAATCCAAATTTGGTTTATATAGTGTGTATAATCTGTAAGGAAACCTGTTCAAATGAAGGCTGCGGCTTCCCTCTGCAGAAGTTTGACAAGGTCCATGTAGCATTCCTCAGCATTGAGAGCTTTGTATTCTCATTGAATTGAGACAAAAGAGGCATCATGGCACCGTTACTTAGGACAAGATCACGGCATTTTGGCGAGTCTCCAGCAACATTTCCCAATGCCCAAACAGCCTATATTCAGGAAAAAACAACAATAAATTTTTACTTCCTAAGGTCTGAAGTGTTTCTTTAACAACAAAGATAAACAAGAAATGATGAGAGTGAGGATTTCATCGTATACCTGTTCGCGGACATCCTCACTAGCCGAGCTGAGAAGTTGGATGAATATCGGGACAGCACCACTTTCAATGATGACATTTGTGTTCTCTGATGTCCCTGAAGCAATATTGGTGAGCGCCCAAGCTGCCTCAAACTAAACACATGCAGAAACGAACAGCAAGAGCAAGTTAACAAATATATCAAACTCGAAATTACAGATCAGTTATCGACGAAAACGAGTTGCAAGTGCCTCTCACCTGAAGTTTGGGAAAGTCATCCCTAGAAAGAAACTTCACAACGCGAGGAACAACACCAGATTGTACAACATCATTGATAGGAGGATTTTGCTCTACAAAAAGCAAAATATAACTGCTAAAGACTCCAACCAAAACGCTGATTGTTATATTCTTAATGGTTAATAACATAAATCACAAACCAATTGAAAGCAGTTTCCGCAAGAGATTTGTTGCCTCCAGTTGTAACTTGCTATCCTCTGACCAAATACCAGCAACCATACCTGGTAGATTTTCTATTAACTGCAATACAAAGAAACCTTATTATTTTCTATGCCAAAATAAGTTTGATGATTTATGTTGAGATTTCAACGCTAGTTCTCTACATGTCAAAATTCCAGTAAAGCTGAAACTAGATTCCATATAGCAATCTATGCACCAAGAAAATTTCCAATCAATTCGAGAAACATTAGTAATCCCGATATACAGATGCTCTCACCCAAGAGGCCAAGAACACATATACATCGCAAGAACTTCCAATCTAGTACAAATCAAGCATATTAAGCCAAGAAATCGATCTCCAATCCGATCTGATTGAAGTAATCGATAAACACAAGAAGCACATACGTGCTTTGCTGAAGAAGGATCCTGTCCCATTTGTGCCGCGGCCGAGCCGAAAGCCATGGAAGCCGAGAGCCCCTCGCGTCTCTTCTTCTGCAAATTTTCCTCCCTCTTATTCTTCCTGATCTCAACCATGTGATCCTCTCGCCTCCGCCGTCCCTCCTCCGCATCGACCGCCACTTTGTACCGATTCCGTCGGACCTCCGTCTTCGCGCAAGGTCTGAGAGACATCGTCTCTTAATCGATTGAAATCGGAAGATCAACACGAGTTCGATCGACGGGATTTTAATCTCGAGAAGACGAAGAGTAAATGAGTATTAAGGGTTTTGGAGTTGATGCGAGTATATATATAAGAGCGTATACTCAGGAGTCGCGATTCAGGAAAGCGTTGTTAAACCAAAACTGGCCCTAAACTTAGTATTAATCCCGAAATTGCCACGCAATTTTTTTTTTGAATTTTGAATCTTTAACGTCTCCCTGCTTTTTTAGGTATTCACCGACTAATTAGTATTTTATCGATTCACTTATATTTTTTCCCTTTATTTTCTCCACGCCTTATTTTAATTTAAGTAGCCCAAAAAATTAGTACATAGCCCAAACGCGGCTCAGATTTAGCCCAACGTAATTACGAAAAAGGGTTAAAAAAAAAAAAAAAAAATTTCGGGGAATTTTGGTTGTTTTATTCATATCTAAATAGTTTGAATATATATTCACTATCGATCGTTTAATGAAAGTTTTAGTCGGAAAAAAAAATTGTTTGAATATTATGTTCAGTTTATATACATATTAGAACTATGCTAATTTATCTTCGAACTACAAATATTATCTATTTCATTATATTTTAGAATTTCACTATTAGATTTTAAATTTCTTACAAACTCATCATTTAATAGAAACACACTCAATAATAATGGAATTCCAAAATAAAGTAATAAAAATTTATTTTTTCCATAACCTTTTAAATGAATAACTATGCCATCTCCATGCATATATTATATAATATGCTTCAACTCTAGACCGTCATGATCCCTTTGGCTTTGTAACGTCCTGTATAAGTCTGATTTTGCATCCTCATTTGCTCGTAAAATCTCACAATAAATTCCTCCGCTTTCACATCAATCATTTCATCACCTCCATCATCATCACCATAACATTCATCATCATCATCATCTTCATCAAGACAATCCATATCGCGCAAAGACTTTGCCGATCCATACCCTGAGATTCCCGAAGAGGAAGAACAAGACGTCGCCGTGAAAACCTCAACCATCTCCGATAACTGATCGACACTACTCGCCGGAGCTTCCTCCTTGGCCGGAGAAGACGGTGGCAGTATCGTAATATTAGACGATGGCAGTATCGTGATATTATCGTTTTTCAACTGCCGAACGGACTCGACAACTCGCCGCCAAAACCCGTTATGAAACGGCTTTCTCATCCTCCGACGGCGAAGCATGTATAAAACGACACCGATCACGTGCATGCCACGTGATCGTTTCTTCTTCATCTTATTACTGATCTCTTCTTGGTCACCATTATTCTGATTTTTAATTTCCATATATATATTAATGGTGAGTAAAAGAGATTCAAGATAGGGGAGCTTTCCCTGCAATGAGCAGGGAAGAGAGATTTTGGAAGAAGATCCCAAGGAAGAAAAGATTCTTGTGTCTATTTATTTATATGAAAAATAGATACAAGGGTGTAATTGAGTAGTTTTAAAACTCTAGGGGTGAAAAGTGAAAGTATTGAAGAGTTTTGGGGTTAACGGTGGAAGTAAAAGCTGTCTCTTAAGAGTAAAGAGAGAGCTTTCACGTCATAACTAGAAAAGACAACGCGTTCTTCATGCGGTAGTTACGGGACGAGAAGGAAGTTAAAGACAAGAAAGACAGCTAAAACCAAACTCAATTAATTACTACTAACTAAATTAGTTATTGCTTCCTTTATTTACATTTAATTTTAAACACTACTTTAAATCTGTTATTTAGCCCTCATTTTCATGACCAATTAATTTGGGAAGAATTAGTGAAGAATTAATAATTGAAAGATCTATACACATAAATGAATGAATTTAACGAGGGAACCCCTAAGTTACTTGCACGAAAAAATAGCATCAAAACATGGTTCCATGCAAAAATGGCACTAAGTTCCAACCTGTTAATTTTCCACATACATTTTGGTCGGATTATACGGTATTTATCCCGGAATTTTCGAAACCCATTTTTATAAATATTCCACCGAAATATTGTTTCTTTACGTTTTCAATGTTTCATACGAAAAAAGCCTCACCACATATCAATATTGCCAAGTCGAAAATACATCAACTTATACGACTGATCTAGAACACTATATTCAATAGTAATATAACTTGAAATTACATGGATTTATAGAGTATAGACCGGTAATAAATTTAGTCATATATATTAAATTTTGGCCGATTAACCAATTCATGGTGGTGTTGTGGTGTGGGGATTAAATTCTACGTTGATCGACCAAAGGGTTTCAGTGCAGTGGGGTGGAACCTTTTGGACGGAACTCTCAGGGTGAATTTATAATTAAAAGTTATAATTAAGGAGTAAAGGTGTTTTTGGATATTTTATATCACCGTTAATTCTCAATTGTTGTATAGTGAAAATAGAAAATTTGTTTAACTCATGAATTTTGATGATCGTGAAATCCACATGACAGAAAATTAACGTATTTTTTATAGTGAAGGTGAACCACTATAGATTTTGTGCGCGCGCTTTTGTTTTATATTTTAATTATTAATGAACATCAGATTCTAATAGATGATCCAATAGATAAAAAGTTCACTATATGTGTAAGTTAAGAGACCTAGGTTTACTTACTCCCGTTGCAACTTCAATAATGATTAGCCATCATAAATGCTTCAAATGACAAAAAATATTTGGTTCTTCTATAAACCTTGGAGATTATTATAACCAAAAAAAAACTCTGGAGATTAGTATGAGATTCAGTTCTTAAATACCGGGTTTTCAAAAATGTTTTGTGGCAAATTTGATGATTTTTTTTTTTTTTGGGCTCAAACATTGCTCGTGATGAGGGCCTTGCAAATTTTTATGTTGCAATTATAAAATAAGTCTTACCTCGCTATGATTTGCGCGAATATAAATCTCCAGGCTTGATCATCGAAAAAACTTACCAAACACTCCGAATTAAGGAAGCTGAATTACTTAACCTCCCCACTAGATTTACAAATAGTATCTCACCGAGTGGTTTAATTAACGCTTTCAACAAAACAAGAAAGTAATAGTTTCAAACTAAAATTAATTTAACAGCCACAAACACATGTACATAGAATATTTTCTAAATTTCGAATATCATCAAACAAAAAAATTATTAGATATAATAATTCTAAATTTACGATCCGTGTTTTTTTCCTTCTAAAAATGTAAATAGTTTTTTATCAAAAAAAAAATGTAAATAGTAAATACTAACTCCAAATATAGACATGTGCTACGCAATTATAAAGCTGGAAAAAACTTAAATTATTTTTATTTCCTTGTAAAGATCAACAACCATGACCTTTGTTTTGGCCAGCTTAACGTATGAGAAAAAACAAAATAATTTACGTGTTACCAATTTATTCTTTCGATCCTCAAACTTAACCAATTATTTTGTAAAAGATAAAATGGCGAACAGCCAAAAGACCATGTTTTACTTATTACTTTACCCAATTATAAGGATTAAAAGACATGTCAAAAGGTTAGTAAATCAGTTTCACGGAATTTTATTGTTAGAGCCAATAGTCATTCGATCAGAAACAAAAAATAAACAAAAGCCATTAGTCAAACAAGGCTTTGTTGGCGGTGCAAAAACTTATATATTATTGGTCGGCATTTTAAAGCTATAATTTATAATTTACATGACGATTGCTTTAATTTTTTACCATTATTGTTGTTCTAAAATTTGAAAGAAAAAAAAATATTACAAGAAGATACATGAATCTATATATTTCTGAGATCCGAGAAAGAAAGCACGTTACAGTATCTGGAAATGGAACACGGTTTCGTGGAAACCAGAAACTAAAATAAGGAGACAGCCGCAACAACATGATTCAACGGCACACACAATGGCACAACATCTAAACTAATACTATTAGCCTTCTCTTTCAAACTTAATTAGATCTCTGATTGCTTTCAATCTACTCCTTGTTTAACTACAAGAAAAGTTCCATTTTTATGTATTTATTTTCTTAAGTAATTCAAGTAATGGTCCAACTTAATTAGTAGCTAAGTATAGGCTTGAAATTAAATATTCTGTAATTAATTTATTGAAAAGTACATAAACTGCATTTCATAAAAAAAAAATTGTTTATTCAATCATAATTTGTATAAACTCTTTTATTTCTTTTTTTTTTATATAACTCTTGTATTATAAACTCTTTTATTTCATTAACATCTTCTACTTTATCTTCTTATTGATCCATTTTACCTCCACTACAATCTTCTGTTGCACTTTAACAAAAAAAAATCAAGACATTTTATTAGTTATCAACATTTTTTTTTTATTATTACAAATGGCGAACTATTATTCTATGTATATAACATCTAAATTCCAGTTTTAAATTGAAAAAGAAAAACAATATCTAAATGCCACACGGTACCACATCTCAAGGCTGGAAACTTGAAACTAAATAATGAGGTTGTAAACAACAAAAATACTAAAGAGGTTGAAAGTAATCAAATAAATATATGTATTTTTTTTTAAAGCATTAAAAGATAATAAATAAAACAAAAAAGCGTAAACTGAGAAACGAAACGGCTAAGAGCATGATCAATTGAGAATTGTGAGGGTTCTTAGAGCATTTCTTAGAATTTATATAATCAAAAAATGTTAAAAAGAGTAGAGTCGGTTCTTAA
>OVAY01001842.1:0-23903 GCA_900406395.1 Kernera saxatilis | reverse complement strand
AGGTGCGTGATTTGTAATGTACATGCTATTAACATAGAATAGAGTATGACGATGTGACACGGTGCGGGGAAATATTTCTACAGGCACACCACTTGAGACCGGTTTGGGAGTCGCAAATGATGGATCTTACACAGTAGATACTCAGACCGGTGGAGAAGCAAGGGAAATCGTGGATGTGGCGCTGATAAATCTTTCTGGGATACCTACTCCACAGTCACCTCCGCAAAATACTGGTCGGATGGGTTCTGGTGGAGAAGGATCAGAAAAAAATGCAAGCCGTAGATGGTGATAAGGTAATCCCATATACCTCTGTGACACCTACCTTATCACATATATCTACATCTGACCAAACTGAAGAGGTAACATATCCTAATGCATACATAGTATAGAGATATTATGTAGAAAAATTGTATATAGCATATTTGCTAGGATTGAAACGTATGTTACTGATGAGACGGAAACATATGAATTCATGGATAGTGAAGGGAATGAAACGCAGGTTGATGAGACGGAGACAGTACAGAGGTGACTTAGGGCTAGTTCGCGGATTAGTAATACTCACATATTCTTGAGAATCATGCCCTAGATCACAATCTGTAAATCCACGTAAAACAGAACTCATTAGAAATACTTGTACCGTACTTTTTTTTGGCTTTCACTGACCGTCCGTACGATCTCAAACCTGCAAAAACTCTACATTCACATCGGTTAACTCTCTACATTCAATCAAGGTTGGCGTGAATTTCTCATCGAAGCTAGACAGCGCTATGTATAATAGAGGCTTATTTAGTGTTTAGAAGTGAGGCTAGAAGTGTTTAAGGTTAACAAACTTTCAGGAGGATGCAAGATATTATGCAAAATAGCAAGAGATAATGGACATGTTGATAGCCACAGTTTCCAACAACTTCTCGATAGCGCATCTTCATCTTGCTGTTCTTATTCCCCATACTTAGATTTTTCAATGGGAATCTCTGGAAAGTAATACACTTCTTTTGTATATTGATCTATGGCATTCCTTGGATTTTTCTAATGATGATACACTATTTTTATAATACCGTTTCCATTTCTTTCAATATTTTTCAGATTTTATTTTTTGACCAGAGAGTAGAAACGGTTTTTTTTTTTAACATAAGTCTAAGAGGGTCATAAATTTTTACCCTCTAAATTATGTTTTCCAAGGAAGGGCAAGCTCTTATATCAAATTTATGTATCCACCATGTTTTTCCGAGCCTTCATATTTAGTGGCTGGAAAATTGCGTCGTTCTTTTCTCTCAGTTTTTTTTGCACAATATGCACTTATGAAAATAAGAACAAGAGTGCATGAAGCCTGAAAGGAGGTAAGGGTTTAAAGGTACCAACTAAAGATGAGGAGGCCATTCAGGATCAACAGAGAATGGTAAAAATGGATAAGATGTCTTGAATATATGGTTCGTTTCCCTGATCTAATATCAATGATGAGAAAAATTAAATAAGATTAATAGTCTAATTAGAAATAGATTTAACTTCAGAAACAACAGAAATCTCTACAAGCATCCACTTTTCTGGAGGCAGATCGGCTTACGATTTCGAGATTGCGTGAACCAACAAAATACTACAATAATGGCCACTAGAGATATAATCGAAAACAATAATTCCTAGAAAAGTGTCATAATTTCTTACATAGTTTTGACTCAATAAATACGAATAAAAATAAATTTTGATTTTTTTTGAAAAAAAATACATTAGAATGACTCAAAAAAAAGAAAAATGGCGTTGGTAATGGAGAAACATCCTCCCACATACTTAAATTACACTAGTGTGAGAAAGAGGTGAAAGGATGGGTAATACACCAAATAAAAAATAAAATAAAATAAAATAAGGCAAAAAGAAAAGAAAAAGGAATTGGGAACCTCGAACTCTGATATCTGATTAAAAAACGGTGACTACTGCTGGAATGAGTCACCATACTCGTCGATGAAATCATCATAACGTCTTGAAGCTCTGAGGTAGCTCGTTATACTCGTGAGAGTAGCTTCCGGTCATAAAACTCTGCTCTAACTCCAAACGTCTCGCTCTCTTCTCAGCGAGTAAAGCTGCTGCAGCTGTAGCTTTCTTCTTTAGAAATCCGCCGATGGTAGGTACCCAGCTCAGAGTACCATCACATAAACATGGAACAATGTAGGACGACAGCAAGATCCAATGTGTAAGGCTAGGGGGAACGTGGTTACTATAGCTGAACCTGTTTTGATCCATGAATGCTCCTTCAAGCGCATCTATCTTGCTAAGATAAGCAAGATCCAAGTAACGCTCCTTGTCTGAAAGAGTCTTCTCTGTAAGATTAACTCCAGCAGCTCTCATAATCGTGGTGATGACTCCAGCAAAACCGACTGAAGCATTCTTCTCAGAACACGTGACAACATTGTGTTTCATTCTTGCAAGTCTAGCAGCTAGAATGCAAGCATAATTCACCAAGGGCGTTGAATGGATAAACGGTATCTACATAATCATCACCTCTTCGACAAGGACATTGTTCTGTAAAGTCCTAGCAAACATTTTGAAAGCGAGAAGTCTATGTAAACAGCGAACTGCGTGATGAAATAACTTACTTCTTTGGACTGCCCAGAATCACAAACATCGCTTCCCATTAGAGACCAACTGTCTTGTACTTCTGCATTGTCGAAATCAATGGCATCATGGTAGGAGAAACCAAGTGTCGAACCTAGATGTGGAATGGTCAAGGACTATTTAGCTCCACCGAGCTCAAAGGACAACATTCCATCTTTGGCTAAGGGTCTCTTGCATCTCGGGTAGGCGACTCGAATTGTGCTAAGGAACTCGCGGGCTTGAAGCTCATACATCAGATCATAGGACTCCATAAACATTCTTAGTCCCAATGCATCCAAATACCATAGGAAGTCTTCCTTGATTCCCAACGTATCAAAAGTGGCATAATCGATTTGCATCTTAGGCAAGATATCAAACTTCTCAACTGTGGCTTTGTAATCAACTTTTACATCCATCTTCTTCCCAACAAAGACAAAAACATCTTTCTTCTTCCTGGGTTTCTCGGATTGTAGGGGCTGTCTCGGGATAGATAGAGATGCCAGCACATCTCTCAAGGTCTGATCAAACTCGTCTTGCTCAAGGCCAAGCTCGAAATCACATGGCTCATCTTCCACGATCTTGTTCTTCCCACGTCCTCTTTGTTTCTCTTTCGTGGTTGTCTTTCAAGCATGTAACTTGTTGCTTGCCTCAGGAATGACCAGAGGTTTCTCTGTAGCTTGTAAGCGTGAGGATCGCCTAAGGTTTCCTTGAGAAGCCATAAGTACCTAATTCAAGAAAGAACTCAAAAACAAATTTTAGTATATGTGCTAGATATAACAAAGTTGAGTCTCAAGAATTAGTATATCATCAAAGTTAAGATTTAGAAACTCATAAGAACAAGTATAAGTAAGTCCAAACATCATCAAGGCATCAATATAAAAATTAAAAATTAATTCCTAATTTTCGTATTTATGAAAAATTCCACAAAAATTCCTTCCAAAAATTAATTTTAGAATTCATTCATGTGAAAAATCTATTTAATTCCTAATACCCATAATGAATAAAGGTTAAATAAGTGATTTCTAGCTATTTTGCATCATCAAAATCATGTTCTTCATGAGCACCAAATTTCAACAAGTTGAAAATCAAATTCCATCAACAATTAGGCAAGATATCCATTGATTATCTAACCTAGAAGCATATCTATAAGTTCTCTATCAAATTCTAGTAAGATAAGCTCATGAATAAAGAGAAATAGAGATACCTCAATGTTTAGGGTTATAAGGAAAAATGAAATTTAGAGTCATACCTTTGGTTTTAATGAATGGGGATGAGAAATATGGATTCTCTTTTGAAATTTATTGAAGGATCTAAATCAATTTGTAAAAAAACCAAA
Organism: Kernera saxatilis; assembly: GCA_900406395.1. Lineage (NCBI taxonomy): Eukaryota > Viridiplantae > Streptophyta > Magnoliopsida > Brassicales > Brassicaceae > Kernera > Kernera saxatilis. The sequence continues at coordinate 19,984 of OVAY01001842.1, read as the reverse complement.
ATTATAAAAATTGAGCTTGGGAGCTATTTTTCTCTCAAGGGTTTGGAAGAGATGAAGTGAATCATTTTGTGTTAATATAAGTTGTTTCTATGTTTCAAAGGGAAAATGTAAAGTTAAGTTGACAATTTTTGAGTTTAAGTTTCGCAAGGCTTGCCCGCAGCCAGAGTAGACCGTGACAGTGACAAAAGTGGCTTTCCTCGCGGTGACGGAACTTGTACCCGCGGTTGAACTCACTTTGCCAAGTTCATGCGTCTTCTTCTTCGTGCAATAACTTTCTCTACAGATCTCCAAATTGGGATCTGAAAGATGTTATGGAAACTAGAGAGTCAGATGTTGCAATGGTATATAGATCATTACCTGGTTCTTTCTGGTTTGATTGAAAATTGCTTCTAAAATTGGCAGTTTAAAACGATAACTCTGATACGATTCGTATGAGAAGAAAAACCATAACTTCCTTGTTACAGCTCCAAATTGCAATCGGATTTTTGATATGGCTTTTTCTAAGAGTTGAACAGCTCTATGCCAAATTACATAATCTTTTGGGCGCATTTGCTATTTATGTTGAGACAGGTCTATTCTGTCTCATTCTTCGCATTTCTTGAATCTTTTTACGTTTTTGTGCTTTTCTAATTTTTTGTAGTTTTCTTTTTATGATTCTTAAGATGAAAAACAAGAAAGCAGTAAGTAGAAAAAGTAAGTAAACGAAAAATTAAAAACGTACCAGTGGGTTGGCTCCTACTAAGCGCTTGGTTTAAGTCTATAGCTCGACTTCGATGCCCTTTTAGGCGAGAGATGAAGTAGCTAGGGAGTTCGTGGTTGCCTCTGATAGAATATTAATACAAATATTTCCTTCATGTATATAAAGAATTCCAAATATTCCCCTAGTTATGATTGTTACCGTTGTAGCTCTATATAATCTACTGTCAATATACAACTCAATCCATCGATTGAGATTCATACCAAATTACATGGTATCAAAGCCAGCAGAACTATGTTGCAGACATTATTCATCGGGTCGTTATGACCAACTGTAATCCATGCGCCACACCCATCGATACTTGTTCCAAGATGACTGCCAATTCAGACACTTCTGTTTTTGACCCGACGCTCTATCGTAGTCTTGGCGCAGCACTCCAATACCTCACATTAACTCGTCCCGACATCACTTATGATGTTCAGCAAATATGTCTCTACATGCATGATCCAAGGGAGCCTCATCTCAACGCTCTCAAGTGCATCATTCGCTACATACGGGGCACCATTTCTCACGGTATTCAACTTACGACCAATCCATCCAATACCTTCACCGCTTATACTAACGCCGATTAGCCCGATTGCTTTAACACTCAATGCTCCACATCTGGGTATTGTGTGTTTCTTGGAGACAACATAGTCTTTTGGTCCTCCAAACGCCAACATACAGTGTCTCGCTCTAGCGCCGAATCAGAATACCACGGTGTAGCAAACGCTGGTGCTGAATCCTTTCTTTGCTCGGATCGCCTAAATCGGAAGGGATGATGATTTTGACCTTTGAGAATGGTATTGTATCATGTGGCAGCAGCTTCTTTGGCTTCTTATTTTCAGCAAAAACGTCTTTGGTCTCTCTCTTTTGATTACCAATAATCGAACTCATCGGTTTCGGATCGGAAATTGTTGAATAATAGACTTTCTTGTCGATCTTGTTAAAGATGGTTTTCTTGTTAACGTGGTCAATCACGACACTTATAGTAGCAAGGAATTGTCTTTTTATAATCAATGGTCTTTCAATTGCTTGATCCATCTCTATGATGTAGAAATCAGTGGAACTATGTAGTTTCCCATAACAACTTGTAAGTCTTTAACTTCGCCTTTAGGAGTCTCCAAAGACTAGACTTATCTTCGATGGGAGATATCATGTACTCCAAGTGTCTCAGCAAACCTTCTCGACATCACATTAACATTAGCACCAGAATCACATAGGTAATCAAAGAATTCGATGCCGGTTATGGAACAAGGTAAGACAATTTTTGTTGTTGCTTGCAGCAAGATTGTCGATTAGAGCTCCTTCTTCTTGGACAGTTTTGGTAGTAAAATCTCCATTACTTGCAGTATCAAGAGAGAGTTGATACTTAACTTGTAGACTTCGGTAGAAAGTGCTTAGATCCTGACCGGTCTTCCAGGGTGCTGACGCCAAAGATGAAAAGGAGTGGACCGGTCACAGGGAGAAGGAGTTGTAACCAATCCTCCTGACTTGTCCTCCAGGGGAGGATCCCAAATCGTGATTGATTAATGGAGCAAGCTTGAGAACCGGTCCTGGTGCTCAATTCTGCACCCGGTCCTCGCGTCCGGTCCTCTGGACCTCTCGGTACGAAACCTTGAATAACTTCTGAACCACATCTCCAAATGGGTTGAGGTCAAATGCATTGGAAAGCTAACTCACAGGGCTAGATTGTCACCTAATTTCCTAAATATTGGACTTTTGGAATGCTTTGAACGGATGGCATAATCATGACGCTTCTGCATTGCACTTCATCTGAGTTTCGCCCATTTTTGCATCTTTTCGTCTAATTGTCCTGTAAAGACTTAAAACACTATATATAGACTATAAAACTACTTCTTGAGGTTAAAATTCACTAAAACACCAAAATAAAGTATTAAAAACATAACTAAAAGCGGTAAAAATCATAGTATATCATTGAGCAACAACATCTCTTCTTATGTCTGCTACTGGTGATCTCGATCATACTCTTATGTTGTCATTTCGACTAGGGATTTTTTTTTGGGGAAGGAGAAACCTCTTTGTCACTATGCTATGTTCTTGTATTTTGCTTCTAATGTTTTGTTTCTTCCTCCATATCAGGATAAGTGCACTCCTCATGCGAAATCTTCTTACAAAAGAATCAGAAGTGGTGCAGATTTTCATAGGTCAGGGAGACCTTGAGGACATCTCCATTTGAAAACTCTGCTCTTCTTTCAAACTATAAAGGGTTGTTTGCATTCACCGTAAGTTGCATTATGGCCCCTTTAGCAGCAATCTGCTCTACCTTTCCAAGAGCCTTTACAATCTCTGTAAAGGCCTCATCTTTCTAGAAATGAATTGGGATTCCAGTAACTCGGATCAAAGAACGTCATAGAGTTTGGGAAATCGATCCTAGTAGTTGGCTCGCAGCGTCCCAAAGGAGAAACTCGACTTGTTAAAATGATAAAGGCGTTTGTTAAACACCTTCAGCAAGTCCTCTTCCTCATCGAAATCCATTTGCAACTTCTCGTTCCCCATATATGAGATCTTAGCATGAAAATTAAAAGCTCATAAATGCTTCTACCTTCTGAGTGAAACATTCTTCCAATGGGTGTTACATTGAATTGTTCCGCTATGTCAGAGAAATCCACATCAAGGATACAGATAATCTCGTCCTCCACCTCTAGACGGCGTCTCGTCGACTTTAAGATTCCACCACTATAACACCTCCGAACCATTCTAGGTCGGCCGGCCTAGTTCAGCCCAAAGATATCACTATATGGACATCTGTAAACAGTTCCGCCGAGGTTACCAGAACAAATCCAGCACCTTGTCCGATCCATTCATGAAGCCATGCCTCTCGACCTTGGTCTAAGGCTTGGCAAACCGTACCGTAGTCTTGAGTTGTGCCAATCAAAACAAGACCAGTACCATTTAAACACCCGCAAGTTTAAGAAAATATTTATTTCATACTTACATATATTACATTGATAAAGCGTTACCAAATCATTATTTAGTGAGCGCTCGATTTTAAAGACTATACATAATAAATACTAAGGTTCTTTACAAAAACAACGCAAACCTACACCAGTTGGCCTTACGTCTGATGTTCCCTCTACAAGCTTTCTCGTCTAATGGTTACCTGGAAAACAAGTAGAGTCATGAGTAATCTAATATTACTCAGTTAGTCTGGAGTCCAACTAAATATGCATAAATTCTCCACCCCAACCGACACACACATGCATTTAACAGGAATTTAAACACAAAGCAATCAACAATCAGAAAAATGCACAAGCAGAAGCAAGCAAGACATGATCCATGCAACATAACATAATTAAGCATGCAACAATATCAATCTATTCACATGCAATTCAATCAAGGCATCATTCGGCTGTAGCCACCAAGGCACGGGTTCACCGATGATCGACTCCCACTCCATCCGGTGTCCTGGATTTAACCATTTTATTGGCACACACGGATCGCTGCATCGTCATGCAGTATACGGACCTAGTCTGCAATCTCGTCTCTCCGTGTCTTAGCAACCTAGACTAATAACCGTGGCTACACGCATTAGGTAAGCCTCCGTACCGGGGAAGTGTCCAAACTACAACCTTCTCTAAATGCTAATACATTATCATTACAACAACATGTAAGCATATAAACAATCACACAACCTCTACATGCACAACACATTAGTTAGGTTCGATACATACGAACGTTTATCATCGAACGTTTATCATCTCTGGTAAAGTCTTATAAAGGTTTATTTCTGCCAAGATTCGTGCCATATCCAACCTTACACACCTCTATGGGATCCTCACAACTTTCCTTACCACACTTCCCAAAAAAACTCAAGATCCTTCCATGAGAAGAGATGCCCAGCCACTGCCTTGAAATCAACCCAAAGCGGAACTACATCCAAATCTGTTTTTTGGTTGCAGTTTCTGGTCTCCACCCAACTACCACTAATGGCACATCGGCGATATGCGAGTAATGCACTTCAAGACTCGCAATATGACAACTTCATTCTCAATACGGCCATATTAACCTTGCACGTTAGCTCTTTCCAAGAGCAATTACAGTGACTTTCTTATGGCCATTAAGTTAGACATTAATTTCTAAATTAATTGAACAGTTGGAGAATCCAATCGATATTTTGACCAAGTTTAGATATTTGTTCTGATAAATTACAAAACCACAACTTGATGCAAAAATAGGTTATTTGGCCAAGGTCCATCTACCCCCAAACTCACACTGAAACCAAACCCGACCCGAACATGTCCCGATTCGTCCCGGTGCGTGAACATGTGTGATTTAGCATGGGTGGTTTTCTCTTCTGACCATAAACATTTCTCATTCAAAAAAACTTCAATTTTTTCATATGAGTACACTACGTTATAGTGCTCACGGTGATCCATCCATCGCTCTCATAATTTGGTTATTCCGTGAAATGAATTTATCGGAAAGTTGCCCGAAAATGTACCGGTGCAACATGTCATAAAATTAAGTTCCAAAAAACCCTCACATGAATATAAATGACTCTAAACATATGAAGACGTTTAAGAGTACAAGCGAAAAATTCAGTGTATATGAGTTTGTAGCATTTTACTGCCTTGAACGAGTCATTGTTAATAGCTATCGGATTACTCGATCAGAAGGTGAACATGATGCCTTGAACCTCCCAGACTTTGATGTAAACTGAAACAATAACCATAACCCAACTTCATTTTCTCATAGAAACATGCTCTCTATTGTGTTCATTTTGGCTGTGAACGTTTTTACATTCAGTCTCCTATAAACGGCCCCATTCCATACTCACTAAGTGATTTGCCATTATACTCCACTTATATCTCAAATTTGGGGACACAATTCATTAAAAGCAACACTTACCTTTCACATTTAAAGGAAGCACTGTTTATCATCCTGAGAACTGGGTAGCGACTTGAATGCATCCAGTGCGTTCAACATATTATGTTTGATAAGTTTCCCTTTTTGAACCTATATCTTAGGATCTCCAGTCACGTAAGTGAGATTTTCATCAAACATCCTCTTAAGACATAGGCTTTAAACCCATTCCATTTGATGATTTTACAACTTGATCTCGTGACATAGCTTTAATAAATAGATCCTAGGTTGTCATTCAATTTGATATAATCTATTAAGATTACACAATTTGATATCAATTGTCTAATAGTTTTACGTCGGCTTCTTAAAACACATGACTAACCATATACACATAACTCAGTGCCAAACTTTAGTCGATTGACTACCACAATGTACACATGAAGCCCGCACTAGTGTCTCCCACATAGGAAAATCTTCCACGGAGTTCTGAAGCCATTAAACTTCTTAACGTTATATAAGCTATGAACTCATATTCTATTGTCAATCTGATCAACAAAGTTGTTTGGAAAATCTCCAAGTTGTTGTTGCACTACCAAACGTAAAGACATATCCACTTGTGGACTTTTAGTTTCTGGAATCCAATAGCCAAATGAAATGAATGTATCATTCAAAAACTAACGGTTCTTAACCATAGTACCAACCCATAATTTTTAGTAAATCGCATATAGTTCAATACTCTAGTTATCACTTTCCAGTGTCTACAACATGGATTGCTCGTGTTCTGACTTAGTAAATATACTTAATCTGCCAAATCGAGTATATTCGATTGGGCTACTACGTCATACTTTCGATCTCATTTGAGAAGATCTTAAATCTCTCACTCTAAGGAAGCTAAAAAAAAAATATACATAGTGCTAGGTCTTAATAAAGTCTGTTTTGAAGAGATAGGACGAGATAAGGTTAAATCTTCTTCAAATCTGCAAGGAAATATTCTGTGGACCGGATGCGTTTTAAGGTTTCAGCATCCGGGCTTCCATATGGGAGACTCAAAATTGTGGATTTTTCAAGTTTTGTGAAGGATTGATCGCCTTTTAATTATTCTGCGACCGGTCCTCGCGTCCGGTCTTCCACGGGTCCGAGGCAAAGAATGAAGAGGAGTGGACCGGTCGCATAGGTAGTGAGTTGCGATCGGTCCTCCTTACGGATCCTCTAGGGGAGGATTCCAAATAGTGGTCCATGTCTCGGGCAAGCCTGATGACCGGTCTTGATGCTCAATTCTGCACCCGGTCCTCGCAGTCGGTCTCCTGAACCTCTCGGCACAAAAACTTGAGTAACTTCTGCACCACATAATCCAAATGGGTTGAGGTCAAATGCGTTGGAAAGCTAACTCACAGGGATAGATTGTCACCAAATTTCTTTAAGTTTGGACTTCGGGAAGGCTTTGAATGGATGGCATATTCATAACGCTTCTGTATTGCACTTTATCCAACTTTTGCCCATTTTTGCACATTTTCGTCCAATTGTCATGTAAAGACTTAAAACACTATATATAGACTATAAAACTATTTCTTGAGGTTAAAAACCATTAAAACACCAATTTAAATCAATGAAATTGTTATTAAAAACGGTAAAAATCATAGTATATCAGGCGTGCATCCTCTTAAGTGAAGTCTGTCCTCTCAGGTTATTTAGCGTTTCATGATCCGTGTGGATGATAAACTCCTTAGACAGCAAATAATGCTGCCATGTCTCCAACTCTCTCACAATATCATACAAATCCTTATCATACATTGGGTAGTTCAGTGTGGCTCCACTCAGTTTCTCACGAAAGAACGCCACAGCTCCAATATCCACTCCGGATGCATAACACTCTACTTCAAAGACCCCTTCAAAGTTGGGAAAGCGAGAACATTTGCTTTTATGTCAGGCAATCCATAAGTGTGTTCCCCATATGAATGGTGCATTCTTCTTAATCACAGCAGTAAGTGGAGCTGCTACTGTGCTGAAGTCTCTCACAAACCTCGTATAGAAGCTAGCTAGGCCATGGAAGCTTGTCACATGTCCTATGGTAGTAGGGGTCAGCCATTCTCCTATGGCTTTGATATTTTCTTCATCTACCTTTGATCAATGTTCACTCACCACAAAACCTAAGAAAACAAGCTTATCAGTACACAAGGTGCACTTCTTAAGGTTAGCATAAAGGCCTTCCTTGCAAAGTGATTTGAGCACTAGTTTGAGGTGTTTAAGCTGATCTGATAAGTTCTTGCTATAAATAAGTATGTCATCAATATCAACTACTACGAATTTATTGAAATAAGCACGTAGAACCTGGTTCATAAGATACATGAAGGTACTTAGGGCATTAGTCAAGCCAAAGGACATTACTAGGCACTCATATAGTCTTTATTTGGTTTTGAATGCGGTTTTCCACTCATCTCCCTCTTGCATTCTTTCTTGGTGGTATCTATTCTTCAAATCTACTTTGGAGAAGACGGTATAACCAGTCAGCTCATCTAGCATGTCATCAGGGCATGGGATTAGATGCCTATACTTGATGGTAATATTGTTGATAGCTTGACAATCCACGCACATCCTCCTATCTCGTCTTTCTTAAGGACCATCAACACGGGCACAACACAAGGGCACGGATATAGCCTTTCTCCAATAAGTCTTGCACTTGTTGCTCTAGCTTCTTGGTCTCTTTCGGGCAAGCCAGAACCAGGAACTAGATCAATATGGTGTTCTATACCTCCGATGGGAGGTAAACCTGGTGGTACCTCCTCAAGAAACACATCCTTGAATCGGCTTAGAACAGCTTGTAACTCATTTGGGATTTCAGCTTCACCTAAACGTGTACTTAGACATTCTTTGAAAACCATTAGTAGCACGGTGCTTTTGGCACTCATGGTTTTACAAATTGCACCAGGGTTAGATATAAACTTGATTTCCTAACCTTAGTTTTTTTACTCACGTGTTCTTCCATTTCATGTACTTCAGATGGACTAAGAGGGGCAAGATTATACTTACGGTCCTTTTGAGTAAAGGAGTAATGGGTAGAACAACCATTATGGTTTGTAGCTCGGTCAAATTGCCATGGTCTCCCTAGCAAAAGATGCCCGACTTGCATAGGCACCACGTCACGAGTGACTTCATCTTGATACTTTCCCACACTAAAAGGTATGGTGACTTGTTCTGAAATATTTAGCGCGGTAATGTCATTGAGCCACCGTAGCTTAAAGGGCCTCAGATGCCTAGTCTTCTCAAGCTTTAACCTGTCTACCTATACTTTCTAGCCACGTTAGTACAAGAACCACCATCTATGATCAGATTACATACCTTGTTGTTGATGGTGCATCTCGTATGGAAGATGTTTTCTCGTTGAGCTTTCTCTTCGGTATTTGGGAGCACACTCAAGACTCTCTTGGTTACAAGTAGTTTATCGGTGTCTGGATACTCCACTTCATCGCCATGTTTATAAAGCTCATCATCTTGTTCATCTTGTGACTCATAGTCTCCATTAGGTGTCATGATCATGACTCGTTGATTCAGACACTCCCTAGCCATGTCCTCTACCCCGACACTTAAACAAGTAATGTCATGGGTTCTACCTTGATTAGTGTTAGAGAACTTACCTGTTTCAGGTCGTGTGGATTTAGAGGTCTCAGGTGCCTTGTTCTTGAACCGAGAGTCAATCTCCACCGCCTTACCTTTATCTAAGGCCCGGTTGTTGTTGGCATTCCATAGTTGATTGTTCTTGGTCCTATTAGACATTGAAGTCTTGCGCTTGATTTGCTGTTCTACTTAAACCGCCAAGTGCAACAACTCGTGGAGACCACTATAGCGAGCTCTCTCCACGTTTCTTGCTATGCGCTCTCTAAGCCCGTCAATGAATTGAGCCATCAAAGCTTCTTCGGACTCCTCTAACTCTAGCGAGTTCATGAGCTTCTCAAACTCCTTGAAATACTCTTCACGGATCTAGTTCCCTACGCCAACTTTCTAAAACATTTTTGTAAGTCTCTATGATAGTGTTTAGGCACATAGAGGTATTTCATGTTACTCCAAGTTGTGACTATAGAGTATCAAGGAAATACCTCACCAATATGTTTATCTTCCTTTCTTGATAGCTCTCAATCTCGTTTGTATATTCTCTAGATTGTCTTCTACTATGTATAAATAGTGTTGTATGTACTATGTTAATCAATAAGAAAGAAGTATTATTCTCTACTTGGTATCAAGAGCCGTTCTTTCCTAAACACATGAACCCTAATTTTTTTTTCTTTTCCAAAAAAACGCTCCCTTCTTCTTCACGATGTCGATCACCTCTACTGCCTCTGCAATCGTCGATATCATCAATTCCGGTAACTCCTTGCGGAACTTGGTCGCCCTCAACATGGCCAACGTCACCAAACTCTCTTCAACAAACTACATGACTTGGAGCCTCCAAATCAAATATCTCCTTCACGGTTATAATTTGCTTCAACCTATGCCAAACCATCTTAAGGACATAACAAACAGCTCAAATCACAACTTAAACAATGTATCAAAGGCTCCAAGACCATTGATGAGTATATGCAATATTCATTTGCACCAAATTTGATGCTCTCGCCCTGCTTGGTAATTCTATTCATCCTGAAGACCTCACTGATATTATCTTAGATGGTCTCAGCGATGATTACAAATCGATTGTTGACTCTATTCACAATTGTGATTTGCCCATCTCATTTGCTAAGCTTCATGAGAAGCTAATTAATCGGGAAACAGCTTTACTTCGTCAATCTTCGGCGCAAGCTAATTTTCTGATCACTGCAAATCCAGCGCAAAATCGCTCACGTGCCTGGAAGCCTTCCAATCAGAACACACCAACTCTAAAAAAACTGCTCCAACAACTCCAACTAGAGGTATTCCAAACCATACCTCGGCAAATGTCAAGCTTTTGGTACTCAAGGCCACTCAGCCCAACGTTGCCCTCACTTCCGCATCGTTTCCTCTGGTCAACAGTCACAGGTTCGTGATGCTATCCAATCATCTCCTCAGGTTTACAACGCCTCTGTTCCCCAACATGACTCAGCATCTTGGCTAATGGACAGTGGTGTATCACATCACATCACCTCTAATCTTGCTAACTTGTCTCTTCATTCTCCCTACAACGGCGGTGAAGAAGTGGTTATTGGTGATGGTAAAAGTCTGGTTATAACGAACACGGGTTTGGCTACCACTACCCTCTTCTACTCGTCCACTTCATCTATCAAATTTCTTACATGTTCCACCTATTGCAAAACATATTGTCTCTGTCAAAAAATTATGTACAGACAATGATGTTTTGGTGGAATTTTTCACCAAAAAATTTCAGGTGAAGGATCTGGACTCGGGGGTACCGGTCTTAACAGGCCCGCTAAGCACAGAGGATATGAGTGTCCGTGTCGTAGTTCGTTTCCCTCTGCTTTCTCCACCAAAGTCAAATCACCTTTGTCTACTTGGCATTCTATACTAGGACATCCATCTATTTCAGTTTTACAAACAGTTGTTTCGAATTCTCTACTCCCAGTTTCAAATAAAGATATAGGTTTTCATTGCTCAGATTGTTCTCTGATGTGTGGACTGCACTTGTTCACTCTATTGATGCATACAAGTATTATGTCATTTTTGTGGATCATTTTACTCACTATATTTGGTTTTATCCCTTCGAAAGAAATCAGATGTCCGTGACACATTTATTCGATGAAAATCCTTGGTGGAAAACAGACTACAACAATGATTAATCTTATTCTACAACGACAATGGTGGTGTCTCTCATCTCACGACTCCGCCACACACCCCTGAACACAATGGGTTCTCTGAACGACAGCATCGTCACATCTATGAAATTGACCTCTCACTTCTCTCACATGCATCGATCCCTATCACATATTGAAGCTATGCGTTTGCAGCTGCGATGTACCTTATAAACCACTTACCAACGCCCACTCTCTCCAAGTCCACTCCGTTTGAGAAGTTGTTCAACATCACTCCCCAACTATATGAAGCTGAAGGTGTTCGGATGTCTTTGTTACCCTTGGCTCCATCCTTACGCTAGTCACAAACTTGACAGACGCTCCACTCCTTGTGTCTTCTTGGGATACTCACTCACGCATAGCGCATTCCTCTGTCTTAATTTAGTTCCCACTCGAATATATTTGTCACGACATGTTTACTTCATCGAAGACTCCTTTCCCTTTCGTAATCTCTCACTTTCGGTATCCACAATTCATCCTGTTTTGTACTACTGAATGGTCACCTACTGTTTCTATTCCTACGACACGCTCATCCTCTTTCTCAGTTGCATTTCCACCCTCAGGTCTGGATCCTTCACCATCGAACACATCTACGGCGAGTTCACCTGAGCCATTGCCCTCTCCAATAACACAAGATTCTCTGCTCTCACCAGCAACAACATTGTCCAGCTCCTTGCTGTCTTTGGACTCTCTATGTGAACCATTGTTGCCATCTGAGTCTTCTCCCATGGGTCTTGCTGAAGTTGTTCCTCATGCATCTTCCCCTGACCCTATCAATGACCATCCCATGGTGACTCGTGCAAAGAATCACAACACCAAACCAGTGAAGAAATTCACCTTCAAAGCCGAATACAGCCACTCAAGCTCTCAAAGGTGAAATATGGCGAGCTGCTATACGCCCCCACAAGATAAACAACCGGAGGAGAGGCCTATCTTGGTAGAATGTGCAGCAAGGGATGCGCGAGAAACCGGTTTAGTGAGCGCATCAGCGAGCTGATCTTTGGAAGAAAACCAGATTGCACCAACTCGCGAATGAAATGATAATCAAGAGCAACATGTTTCATTCGAGAGTGAAATACCGGATTAGCGCAGAGATATGTGGTACCAATATTTTCACAGTAGATGAGTAGTTGAGTGATGGAAGAGACACCAAGTTCCTTCAGGAGAGAGGTAAGCCATCAAATATCAGCAGCGGTGTTAGCAACGGCTTGATACTCAACCTCAGTGGATAAACGTGCCATGGATTTTTGTTTCTTAGAGGATCAAGTAATTGTGGAGGTGTAATCATCATGATTACCCACCCAATCGGCATCATAGAAGGCATGGAAAGCTAACGTGTTCTTGCAGCGAAAGAAGATGCTATGATCGCTGGTACCAGCGAGGTAGCATAAAACACGTTTAATAGCTAACCAATGGAGGTCTGTCGGACAATGCATGAACTGGGAACGCTTGTTGACAGCAAAGACAATGTCTGGGCGAGTCAGATGAAGGTACTGCAAGCTTCCGACAGTCATACGATACTCATATCCGTCTTATAACGGAGAGCCAGAAGTGAGTTGTAAGCGGGAATCAATCATCATGGGAGTGGCAACAGGTTTGGCATCAGACATGTGCACACGAGCCAGCAGGTCATTAATATATTTTCGTTGGGAAAAATGCAAACCAGACTCAGAGCGAATGGTCTTAATGCCCAAAAAATAGCTGAGTTCACCAAGATCTTTAAGGGAGAAGCGGTTGCTAAAGAGATCAATGAACTGTTGAACACGGTGTTTGTTGTTTCCAGTGATGACGATGTCATCGACATAGACAAGCACATAGAGGATGATTCCTTCGGTATTTAAGACAAAAAGTGAGGCATCAGAGAGAGCATTGATAAAGCCAGATTCTTGAAGAAATGTTCGAAGCTCCAAGTACCAAAAACGAAGGGCCTAATTAAGGCCGTAGAGTGCTTTTCGCAGCTTACATATATGATCGGGCTTGTCAAGATCAACGAAGCCAGCTGGTTGCTTCATATAAACATCTTCAGTAAGGGTACCTTGCAAAAAAAGCGTTGTTGATGTCCAATTATCGAAGATCCCAATCATAAGAAACCGCCAATCCTAGAACAGGCCAAATTGTGGCTGGTCCAAAGTGTTGTCTTCTCCTTTAACCTACAGTTCTGCCCCACCATGCCAAGGTATTGTCACTGAGTTGTGCAGCTGCTAACGCCACCTTCTTGCTCTCTACAAAGCCATAGCACTCAAAGAAGTACTTTAAGCGCCTCTCCCAATCCATGTATTTCTCTAGATTTGATCTACCCGCAAAAGTAGGGGGAGTTAGTTTAATCTCATGGTTCTTAGCTTGGGGAACTACCTCTTGAGCTCGGTAGATGGAAGTGAATTCAATTCACAGAAATCAGTTTCAATAACTTGTTTAAACAATCAAGCTGATATAAAGACTGTCCTAAACAAGTCGAAACAAACAAACAATCCTTAAATAAACTTTTTATGGTTTTCGGTTTCATGAATGAAAACAGAAATGAAACAAACTAAGATGCAATTCTTTTTGGCTTTTCTTTTAGGATTAAGCAAAAACTAAACAAATTATGATGCAAACAGATGCAATTCTTATGGGATAGAAGCAAAGCAAGACAGCAACAGAAACAAACTACTAATCAAAGTAAGGTTAAGGGATAGAAGACCAAAGGTAGGAACCTTTGGCTATGATACCAAATGATATAAGACTCGGGGTGAGGCTTATAATAGACAGAAGGTGGGTGATGGATGAGACCAGAACGCTGGCTATGACACTCTCTCGTTCAGATCAATGGGTGGAGATGGTAAGACAAGGCTTGCTTCCACAAGACTTGAATCCGAGATGGGATCAAACAAGCTGGCTTTAATGCTCTTTCTTGTTGGATCAAGTGATAGAAGTTATGATGGATCGAAGGCACCACAGAGATGATGGAGAGATCTCTGATATAGCAAACAACTCAGTCTAAGGTGAAACACACACACAAAGAACAGAGCAAGGTCTCAAGACAAGGCAGCCACCGTGTTTGAAGAAAGTGCGATATTTTATTGATAAAAAGGGTTGAAAAGATACAAGGCTGCAAGGGGATCTTATATAATGGTCCTATCAGCTGCTGACCTAATTTGGCCGACTCAAAAAAGAAAAAGACTAAACAACAACATGACTTAATATAAAGAAAAAGCACAAAACGCAAATACAACCAAAAAAGAAAATAACACAAAGATGCAAAAGAAACTAACTAAGCTACTTGTGACTTATTCTAGAGCTTGGAAGTGATCCTTTTGTAGTCCCAAATGTTGTTGAAAGTCCCAGGAGTGCCTGCAAATATATTATAAATTGAAAATACCTTGTTTTGATGCGCAAAGGACATGTCTTGGGTTGAGGTGTTGCTGGCTGGTTCACGCTCGTTCAGCTTGATGTTCTTACGAATTTCTTCTCTTGAAGCTCTCTGATATGTTCTTGATTGAGTTCTTCAAGTGTTTCCATGTGCTCAGCCTCGTAGATGCCTTTTTCTCCTCTTTGCTCTCCATCGGCTCCATCTTCGAGCTCATGATCTTGATCAGGGTTCTTGATATGCTCCGGTGTTTCTGAGGGTAAATCCTCGTATTCATGAGTTCCTAGACCTGTCAAAGAAGTATACTTACCTTGGTTGCCTGTTAATGGGGGCTCTTTGATGCTTAAGCGACCAAAATTCTCCGTTAAACTCTCTTCAGATTTCTTTGAAATGGCTCGATACTTTTGCATTTGGTCTTGACCGTTCTCTTCAAAATGGGTGGTTTCTTCAGGAATATTGAAGCTCATGTCCGTTTGGTGAAGCTCTCCTTGGGATCCTTCATTTGGATCAATATAAGCTCCTTCGGATTTTTTTGAAACGGCTCGATACTTTTGGGTTCAGTCTCGACCCGTCTCTTCAGCATAGAGTATGATGTCTCCCATGGCTTGGTTGAACCCTTTTCTGAGCCTCCTGGCTCTTGATCGTATCATTGGGGCTTCCTTAACCTCAGGCAAGCTGAAACGTGATGGGTCTTGTTCGATGTCCTCATCATTTATTTGGTGAAAATCTGTTCATTAAGATTTTGATGTTGATAGATTTTGGCTAATATCCTAGTCACTAAGGCAAGCAAGTACTTATAGAAAGATATATAGAGGTTATCTATCAAAACAGACCCGATGTTGGCAGATCTCTCAAAGGATAATTGGTCAAAAACTACAGCTTTAAATCGGATCAGTTTGATTGTGAAGCCAATGAACCCAGACGTTCAAAGGATAGGTCTGATGCAGAATACACTTCCAATTGCTTGGTGTCTTGAGAATCAGGTGGAAAGTACGCCCGTCCCCGAGGATTGAGATGATGTGACGTGATATAGTCTTTTAATACCCAATCCCACATAAAACTTCACCAACTTGCTTGACTTGCACTTCACGCCATAACTAACTTTTACCTGAACACACCAGTCCACATGATCTCTAGAACATAACAACACGATATAGCAAGCATATAAACTTAGTAAAGAAATAATCATGCATAAAACAACAGTTCACGCATCAATCAACCTAACATACTTATATGTCAATCATCGTTATGCTTACACATCAATTATCACATCATCATAACTTTCTTTAATGACCATCTACATCATATCATAACTTATCATCACATCACATCACATCACATTATATCATATGATGCCAAACATCTCATCTGCCCACTCCATGTAACTCACATACATAGGAGTGGTTCTTCACCCGGCCGGTTGATGGGCCGCACTTGGCTCACCCAAGTACTCTAGGGTTTAGTTTTTTCCAATTCAAAAAGCTATTTTTTGTGTTTGTATACAAATAAATATTGTTGCGGAATGAAAGTAGATTAATTTGAGATGGATTATGATATAATACATAGGTCTTATGTGGAATAGAATCTTATCTGATGTGGGGTTCATTTTTTTAAAAAAAATTGGAGATATATATCTTAAAAAATAATCAATTTCAAACGGATAAATTTGTCGATAAGCTTTCAATTTCAAATTTGGCTTAAGAGAATTTCAAATTTGTAAGTTGTCCTATTTACTCCGACAAGTTATTGCATAAAATTCTAGAATTGCAACATGACAAAACAAACAAAAAAATCTAGAATTGCAAGTAAATGAACAAAAAAAAACAATAAAGTACTGTGAGTTGAATTTTGAAATATATCAGATGATGGGCCCAATTGGGTCAACGTGAAACCTGTAATCTTGTGACCCTTCGGCCCATTTTCTTTTTCAATAACAATCACACATACATGTATTGATTGGTTAAGTCAAACCAAATGAACCATTATGGAATTTAAACAACAGTAATGGCATAAAGTATGCAAGGAGGAGGACCACAAACAGATACATTGAACACTAGACATTGTAAGGAATGATTGGCAGAGACAGGTTCAGTGGTTATGGCCTTGATATGGGTTCCTTGTGTCCTTTTCTCTTGCAAACATGTTTCAGACAACTTGTTTTGTTCCATATTCTTGCCATCCTCACAGTTTCTCTATATATATGTGGCCTGTTTCTAATTCTGGAGTACTTACAATAAATTATGAAGATGGCGAAATGCAAAAAGGTAAACCACCGTGGTCGCAGGGGGCAGAAGGAAAAACGGAAGTGTCGGGAAACTTGTCTGCGACGAAACCTTGGTATTCTTCGTAGGATTGTACCAGGTTGTGAAGAGGTAGATGATGAAGAAGCTGTGTTCCTCAAGTCAATTCAGCATCTCATGCTTCTCAAATCTCAGGTTACTTTACTTAGAAAGCTAGCTGATGTTTGTGGAGTCTAAAGGAACGTAAATTCTGAAGTTGTTATGCATTATATTATAAGATGAAAGCGAGAGAAACATAAGAAACAGAGGAGATAAAATAAACATGGAATGTAAAAAACAAATTACATTGAGAATTTGCAGAACAAGACGAAGAAAAATTTCAGTTTTTGTTGTAGAATGTGAGATCCTATTTTGTACAGAAGGAGGAAGAAGAGAGAGTGAGCATGTGTTGGATCGTTGTGACCCATATCTTGTAACGACCGTAATCATCGGCCATGTCTAGTTTGTTTGCTCCTCTGTTCGTCTTCAGGACAATGAGATAACATGTGTCTTCAATGTTGTTGTCTTCGCTCTCCGAATCTTTTTAAAGTTCCACATGAACATTCGTCACAATACCTGAACACACAACACAAACACTGAATGTTTTAAAATCTTAGCTTAATCTTAGCTTAAAGGTAAAGTGAAGTGAAAACAATAAAAATTAAAAAGCTAGCTGCATACTTTCTTTCTTTCTCCTGAGTAGGTTATGTTTCCTCGTTTTAAGAATCACCTGTGTAAAACAAACCCAAGATGATCGATTACTAGACGTAAATAGTTAAGAGTAATGAGAGATTAGAGCCAAGTTCAGACTTTCCGTCTTTGTTTAAGACCATAGACACTATCCTAACCTTGAGATCTCCTGTTTTATATCCCTCTCGTCAATGGTCTCTTGTAACGCCAACAGAATGTGCTCCGCTGTGACGAATTCATGTCTTTTCATTGGGTTTCAATATTTGAGCTTCAATTTCGCTGACTCCATTGCTGATTCTCGATCAATCGAGATGGCCCCGATTAAAAAATTAGAATGCTTTACCAAGATCTTAGAATTATTTTACAGATCGTTCAGTTTTTTAGCATAATTATTTTATGAGAAATTACTTAGAATAATCCAAATTTATCATTTTATTACTAGACTAAATCCATTTTGATAGACTTACTAGAATGACTCTAATTTTTGGTCAAAGG
Organism: Kernera saxatilis; assembly: GCA_900406395.1. Taxonomy (NCBI): domain Eukaryota; kingdom Viridiplantae; phylum Streptophyta; class Magnoliopsida; order Brassicales; family Brassicaceae; genus Kernera; species Kernera saxatilis. Next base: position 1,840 of record OVAY01001842.1, on the reverse strand, counting down.
ACATGCAACCCAGATTGTATATTAGTATTCACAATAATGCCATTTTGAATTATTTTTAACTAAAAAATAAATTATCAAATCTACTTCTAACAAAATTGAAACAAAAAATAATGTCACACCGAGATGTCGAAATCTAATGGCCAAAATAAACCAAATTCTAAAACTAAATAAAATATAAAAAAACTCTCACTCCTCCCTATTATTCTCGTCACAGCGAGATGGCAAAACCCTAAGCGCCGCCTTCGTCTTCCGTCACTACCATCGTTCGTCTCCGCCGTCGTCTTCCGTCACTACCATCGTTCGTCTCCGCCGTCTTCCGTCTCCGCCTCATCCCACGGCAACTATCAGGTAATTTGATTCACCGTTTGTGCCTTAGATTCACCTTTTTCTCAAACTGTGACGTCTCTTCGACCTTCTACCATCTCTGCCGCCAATGACGGTGTCTAAGGGCCCTAGTTTCAACCAATTTTTGCCTACTTGATTCGTTAAACAGGATAAAGCTCCTTTTGTACCCAAGGCAAAGAGCAAAAAGAGTGAATATGCCAAGACTATGCAAAAATACAACATGAAATTGGTATAATATTTGTCGTTGCCTACGTTTTTTTGTATAGTGCTTTGGGCCAAAACTTGAAGACAAGTGCCTTTGAAGGAGAGATCATTTTGGCAATTGTCATCTGTATCTCTGGACTAGCCTTGTTTTCTCTTCTCATAGAAAATATGCAGGTAATCAATTCTCTTCTTTTTTGAGCATCAAGCTCTTAAACAAGGAATCCAGATTCTTAACGAACTGATTTTTGTTTGTGTGTGTGTCTGATTTTGTAGAAATATTTGCAATCAACTACGATAAGAGTTCCAGCAATTAGATCTAACAATCTAGCAATGAAAAGGAGAGATGCAGAGCAATGGATGTCTAATGTCTATAAGTTTCCAACACTGAAATAAGTCTACGTGAAAAGAGTGTGGGAGGAGATGGTGAAGAAGAATCAATTGCTGGAAAATAAGCTTGAGAAAGTTGGTGTGTGTGGTGGTTTGCAGATGTTATACTTGGAGTTGAAGGAATGTTATACTTTTAATATTTCATATCTTAGTCTTGTAAACTCTATTTTAGCTTTTTTAAATTCTACTAACTTATAAGCTGGAAGCGTTTAAGCCTAATGGAAACACCAGTTTATGTGTCTTAGAGTTGGAGTGTATTATTGGTCGATATATTCCAAAAGTAGTGTTTTTTTTTGTCATTTTCTGAAGTTGTTGATCACTCTCTTACCACTTGATCAAAGTAATAAAACTTGCTTATATCATGAGTAACGATGGCAAATCTACAATCAGCTTTAGCTCGCCGGTTCGTAGACTCAAACAAAGGCAACCGTGCTTGATTCATAGCTCGTAGCACTATAAATCAACCAATCCACACACACATATATGTTTTAGTGGTTTTGTTAGTTGCAGCTCATCCAACCAAAATGACCGAATGAAAAGCCTAAACCATTGGGTGAGGTTAACGAATTATAAAGACACTAGATAAACCAAGTTACACTAATTGGTCTATCTATATAATACATTTATGATTATCACCGGTTTTAAACAAAACGAAAATATCTTATATAATAAAGTAAGGTTTTCTTCAAACTCATGCTCTGAGAAGCTGACACGTGACACTTTTCCTTTTGAGAGGTGTTTTTTCTTTTAAACTCAAACACATCATTATCTATTTTTATTTGATTTAACTATATTATCATATAATAACATTTTTTCAAAACCAAATAAATCATTATGAGAAACACATTCTTTATTTTCTTTTCATCAAATAAATTTATAATTAATTAATTTATATATTCTAATA
>OVAY01001841.1:5988-23938 GCA_900406395.1 Kernera saxatilis | reverse complement strand
AACCATTTGAATCAAAAATTTCAACTCATTAGAGTTCATGGGTTGAACTGAGTTGAGTTGACCCATGAAACTTGACTCATTTTGACACCCATAGTCTTACACAAGAGTTTTTCATGGGGTTTTCAAAGTATCTAAATTGAGAACCGATTTTTCATTTTTTTTTTAATTTTTCTTTATTTTTTAGTTGAAAAACTCATAGAAAACTCTTCGATGGAGATGATCTTGTGGCTTATATATATACAAGTCGTATATTGATGATCATATCTTAAAACCTTCAATCTTGATGTACTAACTCTTAGGTACAATCCCAAAGAAAACGAACCAAACCGAACCAAATAACCGAATGCCTACCTCTAGAACCAAATTTTGGATAAACCGAACGAAATCGTCAAAGGCTAAATCTGGTATCTCTCTTTTTTAGATGATAGGATTTAGGGTTCTGGAAATTTGACAACACATCAGAATCAAAAGCATTTTTCAAGCAAGAACATTGATAAAATTATATAATCAACAGAAATACATCCAAAAGGGTATCAATCAACCTAAAGCAATCTTCATATTCCAATGACTTTGAATGATAACCGTTAAACAAAAACCGATCCTCAGGTCGTTAACAGTAATTCTACTCTCTCTTACTAGTTCGAGCAGCATCCTCCTTTCTTCACAGCGGAAACATCTTTACCGATATCGATCTTGTCACCTTTCGATGGAACATTCGCGGATTCGCTCGCTGCTTCCATCGCCTTCTTGCTCACAATGTGGTGTATCTGAGTGAGGACTTCCGCGAAAGCGTTCTCCACATTCGTGGATTCAAGAGCCGAGGTTTCCATGAAGTAGAGAGATTCTTTCTCGGCGAATGATTTCGCGTCTTCGGTCTGAACAGCCACGAGATGGCGGAGGTCAGATTTGTTGCCCACGAGCATGACTACGATGTTTGGATCGGTGTGGTTTCTGAGTTCTTTAAGCCACGTCTCAACGTTTTCAAATGTTGAGTGTCGGGTCACATCGTAGACAAGAAGCGCTCCAACAGCTCCTCGGTAATACGCGCTAGTGATGGCTCGGTACCTATTGAAACATTGTCAATGAAACTGAGAATTAAGTTAACCAAACATCGGAATTATTACAAAGCAACCTAAATGCAAGAAGCTTTTCAATTTCAAAACCGAGAGTAGAAAGTTATACTCTTACATATAAAAGTACTTAGCCAAAACAACAGAAGAAATTCGATAAAGTTGCTAACTTTTTTAGTCATAATCCTTGGATTCTCTTATCTTATACAAAACCCATGTTTTCAAAGTTACATACCAATCCAGATCTATTATTTTGAAAGAGATAAAGCCAATGAAATCTAAAATCAATTGACAGAGATCTAATCCAAGCTCAAATTTACTTTCTTTGGAAATTGAACAAACCATAAAACCTAAAACCTAAGAACAAAGACCCAGAAAGCTATAGATCTGAGAAATGAACAATGTGGAGAGCATCGAAAAAGATCAGACCTTTCTTGACCAGCAGTATCCCAAATCTGGGCTTTGATGACTTTATCATCAACATTCAAACTCCGAGTCGCGAACTCGACGCCGATCGTGGATTTAGACTCGAGGCTAAACTCGTTCTTGGTGAATCGTGAAAGCAAATTGGACTTTCCCACACCAGAATCACCAATCAGAACAACCTTGAAGAGATAATCGTATTCATCATCTGCTCTGTAACCCGCCATTGATTCTCCTTTTCAAAGCTTTTATACTTTGCTCCTTCTGATTCGAGAAAGCAAAATTAGAGAAAGATCAAAATGCTTCTGCGCTTGTTTTTTTTGTTCAAAAGTTCAAAAACCCGTGCTTGTTCCTCTTTTTTCTGAGATTTTGTTTCCAAAGATCTTTTCGATTTCTACAGAGAAAGACGCGGAATTGAAAATATCAATACGAGAAAGAGAAAGGACTTGTGTTGTCTTTATCACAAAAAAAATGCTTAGCATTTAGGAATTTTGTGAACGAAATTACTAGAAAGCCCCGCTAACGCGTTCAGATCTTTAGCTGACGCTACACGTCAGAAGCGAGGACACTTTCGTCAATTCAGACTGTCTAATCTTTAGTAGTATTTGTTTTTCTTAAAAATTTTGAATTGATAAAAAAATAAAATGCGTCTGCCGGGAGTCGAACCCGGGTCTATTGCTTGGAAGGCAATTATCCTAACCGTTGGACTACAGACGCTTTTGCTTAACTATCTACAAATATAATTAAAGACTCTGGTTCACTTTTAATTTAGTTTTATCCGCCAAAATTGTCAAATTAAATATATTTAATGCCAAATAATATGACGTGGCAAGTACTTTGTGAGTGATTTATAAAATCGGAGAGGTCTGTTTACACTTTCTCTATCCTCTCTAACAAACTAATTCGGAGTCAAAACGGAATAAGACGACGACTCTTGAAGTCCTCCGGCGCTTCTCCCGCCGATAACCGCCGTGAAACTTACACCGGCGATATTTTTTCTCCGTTTCGGATCCGGCGGTTGATTTTGATCTCGCATTGCAAACTTGCTCGAAGCGACTTCCAAATTGCCCTATTAAACGCGGCTCAAACGGTTCCAGAATGGGTTGCATCGGATCTTCTCAGGCCAGAAATGAAGGCGGAGGTGAGTGGAATTCGATTTTCTTGTAACCTTTGGACTCTCGCTCCGTTTGCATTTCGTAGAATTTATCTGATTTGGTATCGTTCATGTTCTTGGGATTTTGGCTACGATTTATTATACTTATGTTTGCAATAATGTGATTCTTGGAGAGATTGTGAAAGAAATCTCTGTTTTGAGATGTTAAGATAAACTATTTATTTAGGGATTTTTGCAATCTTGCTAATGTTGAAGGTAACCACAGAATTAGATTGCGAATTCAATGGCGTGACTGAAATGTTATAAGTTATAGGGTAACCTTCCATTTTACGAAGAAAAAAGTTGTTCTATGACAATACACAAGATCTCTGGATTCTTCTGTTCTGCTTCCTATTGAATTTGTCTTGTTGAAATCGAAATTGTGATGATCTTCTGATGTAGATGGCTTGGACATTGGTGTTATTGAGAGAACTGCTTAGAATTGGTAGTTAGTTTATATTGTATCATTCTCTTAAAATGAGCTTTGTATGTTAACAGTAAAAAGAAAGAAAATCCGGAAACCTAAACCGTGGGCACATACTGAGCCAATCACAAGGGCACAGCTTACGAGAATGCGTGAGGAATTTTGGGACACTTCTCCACATTATGGTGGTCAAAGAGGTATATATATATAGCTCTTTCTTATATAATCTGCATTGCACTATGAGCATTTGGGAACTGAGTTAATTACTATTACTGATAACCAGAGATATGGGAAGCGCTTCGTGCTGCTGCTGAAGCTGAATTGAAACTAGCACAAACAATTGTAGACAGTGCAGGCGTGATTGTCCAGAGCCGTGATCTAACATTGTGTTGGGATGAAAGAGGTTTGCAAAACACCATTGCACATGAGTCTAATTCGTATTTTGTTGGTTTCTTGTTGTGAATTATAATTACCTTACTGGCTTATTCATTACTCAATGCAGGTGCTAGATATGACCTACCTAGGTATGTGCTAAGTGAGCCAACAAATCTGATTCGAGAACAGGGACAGTAACGTCTAAGAACATTGACACAAAAAGCAAAGCTTAGTAAGTAGTAGTAGAAGCAAGAAGACTAGAATCAGAAGGAAGTTTCTCATAGTCTTTACTATTAGCAATAGAAACGATATATTAGTAGTACACACTCTCTGTAGAGCTACTGAAATCTAAAGGGGGAGATGGTGACACGTGTTGGTTGAGGTACAGATGTACGGTCAGGATTTCTGAAACTTTTTTGGTCAAAATGATCTAATGAACGTGTTACAGTAAACTTACAGTTGAGGCAGCTTCTATAAGTATATTTGCTTTTCCTTGATCAACTGTGAGATCATAGAACAAGGCTAGAATTCAAAATAAACTGAGACAAAAAAAAGTATAGGGTTATTTGATTTTATTTATATGCCACTAGGTTTAATACAAAATGATTCCCTCCACTTTATTAAAAACTCTCGAAAGTCACGAAACTCTCAAAAACATGTGTCAGAAATGGTCTTCATCTCTCAAGTCACCATGTCTTTTTGTTCATTGGTTTTTGGAGCTATTAACTAGCCAATTACAATATTTATACTGTATAATTGAGTTATAGTAGTATGATCAAGTCCTTTATTTATTTTCTTGGATATATAATTAACAATGAATGTCAGTGTACATTATTTAACCGTAGTTAATTTAGTCAATAATTGATGTTCAGTTGAATAGTCCCTACATTTTATCAGGTCAATTATTGATACTTGATTAATTTTCTTATGTTTTTAGTAATCAATTTTATGATTTCAAGGTTATTTGATATTGTTTATAATGCTTATGTAAATGGTTTTAACTACACTTGTTTATATGTATATTTGGGTCCCTAAAAAAGACGATAATTGTCGTTATTGGAAAAAGAGATAACAGTGATTTAAATAGATAACATTAAAAAGACAACATAAATACTTTTGACGAAGCCCCAACTATTTCTCACCAAAATAGTTATACTATACATTAATGAATTTACATAATACTATAGTACTTTGTATCCCGTATTATTTGTGTTAAACCATTTTACGGGGTATATTATGCATCATCTTTCGAAAACATATGCATTTGTTTACTTATAAAATCTTAATTTCAGAGTTATCAAAAAAAAAAAAAAATTCTTAATTTCATTGCAATAAATAGAACCCCCCCCCCCAAGTTGAATAACCTAATCATCACTCAATGTGCTCACGTGACAGTGTCATTGACCATCGTACCATAATTATTATCGTCCTGAGTTTTATAAATATTTTGTTACTTTCTTACTTTAGTCCAGTATCTTGTTTTCTTCTCTTAGAAATTTTGTTTTCTTCCATCATTTTGTGTTTTATTTACTGGTTTAGCTAAATCACTCATCTATTAAAAATTTAACAAAATAAGTATACTGTTGTGATTCGTGTTCCTCTCAAATATTGGCTGATCCTAGCAATTTGAGAAAAATTTCACTATATTCATCACTCTTTCTTGTTTTATTGTTATTTATACGTAATTTGTGTAAATTCGGTATCTAACATTTCACTTCTAAACTTAAACGAAAAGAAAAAAATCAAAATATTTAACATTTAAATTGAATATGTCAAAATTAAAATAGCTCTGCCAAAATCCTACTCACCGTTTAAAGTTTAAACGGTCACAAAAATCGTGTTTTAGAACATTAGCACTTTTTTTGTCAACAAGAATATTAGTTAGACCATTAACAAAAAAGAAAAGAAAATTGGTTAGAAACTTATAAATTGACTATGATTATCTTATCTATAGAAACCGAAGAGATTCCATAAAATGGAGTAGTTTTAACATAACTCTTATCATTTTTACTTTGGAACTTTTGCCGAGCACAAAAGATTCGACTTGGTATTCTAACTCTGGATTCCTAACAAAAACACATAAAATGCTAGCAAAATTCAAAGGTCCGAACACTCTTTGGTCTTCGAATTTTTCGAAAAACCCAAAAAATGTTTTACTTTATTTTTCTTGTCACCATTTTATTATTTTAGTTTATTTTATTTTTCAAAAACCAAACATTTTTTTTTATAAAATGTTTACTTTATTTTTCTTGTCATCATTTTATTATTGGGTTAATTTGTTAAAGAGGTAATTTTTAGAAAGTAATTTGGAGAATGAGTAGTTTGTAGAAAATAATTTGCTAAATGGGTAGTTTGTGAGATAGAGATGTGCATTAAGAGAGGATGAGACAAAATAGGTGAATAAGACTTAAAAATCCTTAGTTTAGTTTGTGGTGAAATAGTAGTGATGAGTTCCATCCAGGCAGTGTACAAACATTGAGTGTACAACCACTGGCGTAGTGTACAAGTACGAGTGATTCACTATAATATTTTGTACACTACCTTGTATTTTATCATATTCCGTACACTATTTTTACATCAATATCGTATATCGGCTTATACAACATCATTGTATACTGCTGTTACATATCTAAAACGTAGTGTACAAGTATTAGAGTTTTACTATCATATTTCGTACACCACCTATTATGTAGTTGTACACCACATTAGACCAGCGTCTGTACACCGCCTTCTAATTTAATTTTGTGGATAATCACGATGTTGTACATAATATCGTAAACAAAATATATAAAATAAACTGATATATTTCACATCTTATAATCTGATGTATTTCATACATTTTATATTGTGTACAATATCTTGATTGTGTACGAGACAGTGTACAAGAATCAGTGTATAGTGTGCGTAGTGTACAAACACTAATATTTTTTCGTCATATCTCGTACACCACATTTTACATCATTGACATACACTACATTTTACATCATAGTCGTACACCATATTTTACATCATTGTCGTATACCACATTTTACTATATCGTTGTACACTACTGCTAAATATCCGAAAAATATAGCAAAATGAGATTCTTTAGATTCGTATTAAAATTTGAAAGATTAATATATAGTTGCGGTAATTTTTTTATTTATAACTTTTAACTAAATCAAACAACAAAAAATAAAGAGAAGAAGAAAAAAAAAATAAATCTCTCTCTCTTTCTCCCTCTCACCACTTGGTTTCAGATTAAAATGAGAGAAGGTTATTTAAGTCTTTTCGTTTTACACTCCTTTAATAGAAATATATTAGACAAAAAAGTAAACTATCTCTTTTATCAATTATTTTTATAAACTACCTAATTCACTAATAAACTTTTTATTATTTTAGTTTATTGTTCAGTTCCCACAAACGGACAAACCGCTTTATTGGCAATGTGCTCTGCTTCCTCTCAAAACGCCTCTGTGTTCGTGTCTGTAAACCAGATCTCAAAAACCCTTTCCCTTTCTCTCTCAAGATTCCCACTCTTTCTCTCTCTCTCTCTAAATAGTGAAAAATCAAAACCCACCAATACCTCTCTGCGTTTTTCTTGCTTTCTTTCATCCCCAAAGCCATCGCTTTCTCCAGAGAAACCCCTCAGGTTCTTCATGTGAAAGTTTGGTTCAAGAAAAGAAGAGAGACATCCGTGACTTCTTTCAAAAACGGTGTCGTTCTCTTTTCTCCCTTTTCGGTGTTTATTGCTCTGTGGTGGATTCCCACTTTCATTTTCTCTCTCTATCTTCACTGTTTGAAACAGACCCTTGAGTTTTTTTTTTTTTGGTCTCAGTAGAAAAGTTTGAATCTTTTGCACCAAAGAAACAGAGCTTTTGAAGATTATAGCATTCTCGATTTGGTTTCGATTTCTTATTTCTACTTCGAAAAAAAAGTTTACATTTTTGTTCAAACGGGTCCTTAAATCTCCGATTGATTCTTCACTTACCCTTAGGGTTTCTCTAAGCTGTGATTTATTTTGGTTTTGGCAAGTTCAGTGAATCTTGGGGAAATTAGGGTTATTTCCAAAGTCGGTGAAATCGGTTTTTCAAATTTGGAAAGTTCAAAGATTTTCACACAAGAAAATGAGATACAGCTCGATTTGGTTCTTCTATAGATACTTAGACAAGTTTCTGTTAAAGAAAACAGAACATTTCTTCTGATCATGACTACTACTAGGGTTGCTTCTTCTCGGATTCTGAAAGATGCAAATGGAGACATCGGTGAGCATCTTCGTAACCATATTCACTTAACCAACTGTATTCACTTGAAGAATCATATGCACAACAACAACAACAAACAGAGTCCGGTTTTAATCGACCGGTCTCTTCTTATGAGAGATCTCGTCTCTCTTCAGAGATCAAGATCACTTAGAGACCCATCAGCGAGCCCGAATTCGCCTTCTGTGATCGTCGATTCGAAAGGAGATCGTGAGGAAGGAAGAAGAAGAAGAAGATCTGTTGATCAAAATGTGGTGAAGAAATCTAGTCTTAGGCTGTCTAGCTCTTCGCCAATTGTGAATTTTGGAACATCTAAAGTGACTCCTTCTGATGAAAAGTTCGATGGGTCGAGTAGGAAGAGTTATAGAGTTGAAGATGTGGATGAGATTTATAGTGTTGCTTCGGTGAAATCGGGATCGAAAGATAGAGTAAATAAGGTCAATGAGGGTGTTGTCAAGACTCTGTCTGATCAGTTACACGAGGTTTTAGGTGATAGTGATGATTTGGTTTCTTGTAATGTTCGAGCGCGTGGTAATGGGCGTAAAAGACGGAAACATAGAGGAGCGAGGAGAGCAGGGCGTGCGGTTAATGTTAGAGACAATGCTGGTAATAAGAGTGAGATGTCGATTGCTTCTAACTCAGTGCCTCGAGGTGAAAGGTATGAGGAGGAAGGAGGAGGAAATAGAGAACAGAACATGAGTAGAGCTGTTCCGAGAAACGGTTGTGGAATTCCGTTTAATTGGTCGAGAATTCATCATAGAGGCAAAACTTTCTTCGATATAGCTGGTCGGAGTTTATCTTGCGGAATGTCTGATCCAAAGGGAAGGAAAGGCGAAACCGAAATGCCAATGCTGTCTGATTCAGGCTCCTCCTTCACGAAATCTGATCGAGAGGCGTTACCTCTTTTAGTCGATAGCGCAGACAATGAAGGTTGGGAGCATGATTACTCAGGAGAATTGGGTATTTTCGCAGATGATTTGCTCAAGAATGGTTCAGACTTTGCTGAGAAACGCAGCCATAGAAATGCTCGGTTGCATCAAAGTCTTACGCAGAGGTACGCGCCAAGAACTTTCCGGGATCTCGTGGGACAGAATCTAGTGGTACAAGCTCTATCTAACGCTGTTGCTAAACGAAGAGTTGGACTTCTTTATGTGTTCCACGGTCCGAATGGGACTGGAAAAACTTCGTGTGCTCGAATTTTCGCTAGAGCTTTGAATTGTCATTCTGTGGAACAATCAAAGCCTTGCGGTAGATGCAGTTCATGTGTTTCTTATGATAATGGTAAGAACCGGAGCATTCGGGAGATGGGTCCTGTGAAAAATTTCGACTTTGAGAATCTGCTCGATAGAAAGATCATCTCTCAGCAGCAAAGGCAACAGCAACTTGTGTTCATCTTCAATGATTGCAATACTATGTCAACGGATTGTTGGAATGCGCTCTCGAAAATCGTGGACCGAGCACCTCGTCGCGTGGTTTTTATTCTTGTCTGCTCGAGTCTTGATGTTTTGCCTCACATTATCGTGTCGAGGTGCCAGAAATTCTTTTTCCCAAAGCTCAAAGACACAGATATCATCGATTCTTTGCAACGGATTGCATCAAAGGAAGAGATTGATATCGATAAAGATGCGTTGAAGCTTGTTGCTTCGAGATCAGATGGTTCCTTGAGAGACGCGGAAATGACTCTAGAACAGCTGAGTTTGCTTGGATCAAGAATCTCTGTTCCTTTAGTTCAAGAAATGGTAAAGATCCAAACTTTTTCAATACATTGAAACATTTCTTATAATTTTCTATATATGTTCTTGTTTCTTTTTCAGGTTGGGTTAATCTCTGATGAGAAATTAGTTGATCTTCTTGACCTAGCCTTATCCGCGGACACCGTAAACACCGTGAAGAACCTAAGGATAATAATGGAACCTGGTGTAGAACCATTAGCTTTAATGTCGCAGCTCGCAACCGTTATAACCGATATCCTCGCGGGAAGCTATGATTTCACTAAAGATCAGTGTAAAAGAAAGTTTTTCCGGCGACAACCACGTGAGTTTTGAACATTTCCTCATCCTAAATGGGAAGTATTTGTAACTGTAGTAACCAAGTTTTTTTGGTTTGTTTGTTATAGTGTCTAAAGAAGATATGGAGAAGCTGAGACAAGCTTTAAAAACATTATCCGAATCAGAAAAACAGTTGAGAGTATCTAACGATAAACTAACTTGGCTCACTGCTGCATTACTTCAGCTAGCTCCTGATCAACAGTATTTGCTTCCGCCTAGTTATTCCGCTGATGCTAGCTTTAACCGTACTCCATTAATGGATCCAAATCCTTCTAATGACGCTGCAGCGGAAACTAGAGATCGTAGTATACAAGGTTTTAGTAGCAAAAACCGACCTTCCGTTGAAGACATTTGGTTAGCTGTTATTGAGAATGTTCGAGTCAAGAGTTTGAGAGAGTTTCTTTATAAAGAAGGGAGAATCTTTTCGATTAGTATCGGTTCAGGTAAAGAGAGCATTCATATCGAAGAAAGAAAGCTTTTTTTCTAAAACCCTTTTTTGTCTGATGATTCTAACTTTTCTAGTGTTGTTGCAGCTCCTACGGTGCAGTTAATGTTCAATTCGCCGGTAACGAAATTAACGGCTGAGAATTTTCGGGATTTTATTTTGAGAGCGTTCGAGGCGGTTCTTGGTTCTCCGGTCACGTTAGAGATCAGAATCGAGTCAAAGAAGGATCCGAAAAACATCGGTTCATCGTCGTCATTACAAGATTTAAACAATGGTGAGAGATTCCGAGAGAGCGGAAGAAGCGAAATCATTGAATTGGATGATGAATCTGAATCTGCAATGACTCGAGCTAGAAGAAAACGCTTGGAAGCTAACCAAAACCAGAACCAGAATCAGAGCATTGTGAGAGGAAAATTTTCATTGGGTCAAGTGATTAAGCAAGCTGAAGGAAACAGTTGGTCAAAACGCAAAGCTGTGTCGATTGCAGATAAGCTTGAACATGAGAATCTGTAAGAATATTAACCGAAACTTGTTCCTTGGATTTGGTTTTTTTAACATTTTTTGTTTTTGATAATTCGTTTAATTTTACAGGAGACTTGAATCTAGATCAAGAAGCTTGATATGTTGGAAAGCGACGAGAAGCGCACGTCGCAAGGTAAAAACAAAAGCACAAAACCTTCATCGTCAACAAGAAAGTTTTCACCTTTAGGAAAAAGATTGGATCTTTTTTGGTTAATTACTAATTGAAAAAATTGAAACTTTTTAAATTGTAGCTATCGAGATTGAAGGTGAGAACGAGAAGGGTGCGATTACATTCGTTGTTGAAGCTTGTCTCGTGTGGGAAATGTTTATCAACGAGATCTCCTTCTAGATAGGGTGTTTTTTTGTTTTTATTTTGGGCCCTTTTATTTTTTCTAGTATGAAGAAAAATGGTTCTTCTTTCATTTCTTCTCTTCTTTGATCATAGGCAGATTTTTAACGTAATCTTTGTAGTTATATAACGTAATCTTTGTAGTTATATAATTTTTCAAAATCGTAGATCCGAATTTTTTCCTTTTAGTCTTGCCACTTTAAGGGGTTTAATTGAATAATTGTCCAATGAGTAAAATCCAACTGTTCAATTGATCATCATTGAACTGACGACAATACTACTATATATATTTTATATAAGTACAATGAACATCAAATCCGTTGTCGTCCAGCGGTTAGGATATCTGGCTTTCACCCAGGAGACCCGGGTTCGATTCCCGGCATCGGAGCTTTTTGCTTTTCGAATTCTTTTTCATTTTCTTAAACTGTGGGATTCTTTGTTCATATGCTTAATTAAAAAAACACAGCTTTATCAATAAGGTTATGAAGGCAAAAATATTCAGAGCCAACGCCTATATGTGTATCTACGTTAAACAAGAGAGTAAAAAATAATGAACCACAAGACAATGGTCTCGGAGGAAGGAAAAAAAATATATTGTACAAAAGCTTCATATCAAGCTCTCTCTGTAATGTTATTTACACTCCTCGTATTCCACCAAAACGTCCTTCCATCTCCAATCTTATTACCATTTTCATTATCTCCATTTCTTGCATCGACATCTCTTCTCTCTGACTGAACTTCCTGTTGCTCGATTGATCCCGGATTCTCTGTCAAACACTGTTCCCAAAAGACATCGTTAACTCCTGTCTTTGGAGCAGCCACGGTAACGGGCTCTGAGTTCATATCAATCTGTGTTGATTTGGGTCGTGTATCGCTAATACTTAGACTTTCCGCACAGCTAGTTGACTCGTTCACATCAAGATCCATGCTTGATGACTGCACACCACTCTTATCGCATGATTCTGCTACAAGATTCTCCAGAAAAGTTAAAGAAGACTCTAACTTCTCGACCTGCTCTGCGTGTGACCGGCTTGGAGGAAGAGAATTGTCTTGTAGTTTTCTTTTTCTTCTCTCATGGGTTTCGAGATTTAGAGAAAGTCCTGGTTTTCCCAGAACCTGTGAAACGAATGATACGATTGATTTCTGACGTTGCTCCATATGTTGTAACCGATCTTTCAATGTCGTTACTTGCAGCTCAAACCCTTTCCGTTCTTGCTCTTGGCTCTGTAAATCCACAAGAAGGACTTCTTTCTCCTTTTGCAATCTCTCGATTTGATCCTTCATGCTCTGTCTTTCTGATTCCGTCAAAGGATTTTGAGCTTGTAGATTCTGTAACGAGTGGCTATGAACCGGTTTTCGTCTATGGATGTTCTTCATAAGGTAAGGTTGACCCCTAACAAAATCATCGTTTGCGAATTCCCATTTCTCGGGATCGATTTTTCTGAAACCCTACACAAAAACAAAACGCAAAATGTTAATTAACTAAAGCAACAACACACAAAACCTTTGATGATACAAAGCCAAAAACTTTTACATATGTATTAAGCTGGCGGATGAAACTGGAGAAATTCTTGTGCTTGAAGAATCTTGGAAGAAGGTCTCTGGAAAACTCAGCCGGGTTCTTGACGATGAAACTTTTGTTGTTATGGCTCCAAGAAACGACCGAATCGGAAGAAGAATCATCTACCATTTCATATGTTTTAGTAAGGAAAGGTGGAAGTGAGCTTGAACCTCCATTATTTTCATCCATCCTTTACCACTTCAAATCCTAAAATCTCTATAAAGTTGTGACCAACCCTGAAAAAAAAAACCGAAAAATCTCAATTCCTTTATTCAATCAAATCCAAAAAAGAGACTCATTGATTCAGAATCAGATAACCATAGTTCATTGAATGCATAAACTTTCAATTCAAGAATCTCTAGTTTAGGATTCCATAAATGGATCTCTCAAGATTTAAAGAAAGCACAAAAACTGATAATTAAAACCAAGAATTTCCCTTACAAGGTTCCAGATTAACAGAGTTGGAAAAACAAAACAAAAAAAATCTCTCATTGTATCAAATTAAACACAAAACGAAATTTTCAAATGAATCCACCAAAAACCCTTAGCTCAAAAATTCCTAATTTAAGCCAAAATCTATCCGAGTTCGAAAGAAAGCAACACAAGCGAATCGAACAAAACCCTCTTTCTCCTCCAATCCACACTTGTTGATTCCGAAATCAGACACAATCAACAATTCGAACACCAACTAATTTGATGTTCTTGTCCTCTCATGTTCCTGATGCAGAATTATCAAACGTACCAGAGATGATTGGAGGAAGATTGACCCGATCCCGATGGGGAAAAACAAAAATCTTCAAAGCCTATTTGATTGATTTGAAGATTAAGCACGGACCCGTGAGATTAAAAGGAACAAAATTTCGGTGAAATATGAAGAGAGAAGAACGTAAAGCAAAAGGCGAATTCGAATTTTGAAGATTGAGAGGCTTTGGCTTCCGAAGGTATGAAATGTCAACACGACAAGACGGGTTTGGTGTGGTCTTATTATTATCATCTCTTCTTTTTTAATATTTCTCAAAAAGACATACATTATTGATCTTTTATTTTCAAAACTTTGTTATTGCTTATTACCATATTATTTTCTTAACAAATTTATATTACTTTTAGAGAAATTCTTTTTTTTTTTCCGACAAACAATTTCATTGATATCGGGTCTAGATTACAAAATCAGTATACAAGACTTTCGATAAACAAATTATTACATAAATAGATATATGCGCTATATAATGAAAAATATACATCAAAAGAAGTGATTTGACGATGTTTTCCGCAGATAAATTCTTTTCCAGATAGAACACAAACTATTTTCTATAATTTTAGGAATGATTCCTAGATATATTATGGTATTTTTTAAATTTATATTTATTTGTAATATTTTAGGGTACTATTTTAAATTTAAAATATATTTCAAGTAAAAATTATTAGTTTACTTTTAGAAAAAATGTTTGACTTCAGTAACCTTCTTTTCCAAACTGAATGGAGACTTTGCAGTTATTGAATATAATAATCCTTCCATTTTAAAGTTGTAGTAAGTCTTAGAATTTTTCACACATTTAAAAAAATTATTGCAATATCAAATCTAACTTCAATTTATTAATTAGTTTAGTTAAGATGTCTATTCTAGAAAATTTTATTGGTATGGATAAATTAGAAAATAAAATATGATTGCACATAAAAAATTGAAATCATACATCTCCACTAAAACAGTTTATTTTTCTCTTAAATGCATGTAACTTAAAGCAAACGGAAGAAGTATTAGCTTAAGAAGAACAATGTCGAATGTGTTGGATATATCGAACTTTTTTTTTGTTAATATATGTATATCGATCTTTTTCAATTTAGGTTTTTATCGTACTCTCCTCTAAAACATGTTGAACTCTTCGTTATAAATTTCTTGTTTAGAAATAATTACAAATTTTGGTGTTCCATTAATAATGGTTGCATTAAAATGGGAGAGAATTTCAGTTTCTTGACCGCTTACAGCATATACAAGTTTGTGGACAGCCTAATTAGGTTTGATTAACAAAACACAACGTCTGGTTTTATTCAAAAATAATAATTTGTGAAATTGTAGCTAAGAGAAATATATCTAAAAAAAATGGAGATCATTGTTGAATTCAAAAGGATTTTATTTTCCTTGGAGGATACAAGTCTAAGAAAGAGAAAACAACAAACAGATTCAACATTATAAGCAACGAAAAAAATCTTCATGTTGGAGATTATGCCTTCTCTTTATCTCATCCAGGATGACTTATAAACAATGCAAGTATGCAACGAACACTTAGCCATCTCAAGCCACTCGTAGAATATAGTGATGCTACATTTGTTGCATATGTAAAACCAATTTGTTGAATCTAATAACTTTTTCTCACATATTTCGCATCAGTATATATGTGTTAATTGTTTTTTTGTTTTTTTTTTATAAAGCTTATGCGTTAATCACTTAATTGTTTTCCACGCCTTCTCCGCAACAAAGAGTTAGAGGATTCTCATCATATTTGTAGCATATCTCATTAGGAAAGGTAGCACAATAAAAAAAACAAACAAATTGCACCACATACTAATGACATATATTCTTGCAAACCTCTTATAGTGATTGTTATAAGATGTTGAAATGAACATCGGATGTTCATGACTCTTGTGGGTAAAACAACCAGGGACTAAAACCACAGCGAACACCTAGATGAAATGATCTGCAAGTCACACAATATTTTTCTATGGTACAAGCTGAGCAATTTAGGGTATAGTATTCCTCTGGAGGAGATGTGTCTGGGACAAGACGGTGATTATGCAACGCATGATCCAATTTTTGAGGCCTCATGGAAAAGAAAGAAATGGTTTTTATTATATCACCGTCTACCTTCTTGAATGGTTTAATATCTTCAATGCCATCAAGTTTTCGAGTTCTTTTCCGTACAACACGCCATTACTTGTTGCACATATTAAGTGAAGTATATAAGAGCACTCGTTTTTATTGCAAGAATACTGGCCATATTAATTTGATGTCAACATTCTTGTAGCAAACTCGGCATGGCGAATATTTAAAAGTGAAAGATATCAAGTATGAGAGAGACGATGCGGGAGACGCGTGATCTTTATGACATGCGGTAAGTAGATGCAATTCTCATGTACCATGTAGTTATGTTGAAAACATGCATAATTGGACTTCAAAGTATGCATTGCTTAACCGAACTAAGATATGTATTCGGGTTTAACGTTTCCGCATAAATACATTGCAATTTTTATTAAAGAAGCTTTAGAGAACTTTTTCTCCCTTTTTTTAGGTAGTACTATGAAGAATTCATGATTTAAGAAAGTTTATGATTCATATTCATAGAGAAACAACAATTTCTTCACTTGTTTTGAAAATATTTTTTAATACTACCCTATTCTAAACAACAATCAAGCCTATACAAATATTACCCTTTCTTAAAAAAAAAAACAATTTCCTTTATGTTTCATAATACGTGTCATTTTGACACCTTTTATACAGATTAAGAAAACATATTAAAAAGTCTGTTATATATCTTTTAATAAAAAGTTGGATCTTGGTGTTCTTTAGTTAGATTTGAGATCAAATTAGGTATAAAATTTATATTAAAAACCTGAAACCATGGTTTTTTATAAAAAAAAAAACCTGAAACCATGGTTTTTTAAAAAAAAAAAACCTAAAACAATGCTCATTTAAAAATAAATTTCTAAGTGACATTTTTTTTTAAAACGGAGGAAGTACTATTCCTTTCTCCGCTATTTTCGTAGCAAAAAAAAAAAAATGTATCTACCGCAGATCAATATTTTTTGAACAAAAATATCATATGAATTGAATAATATAACTTCCTTGATCATGTATTAATAGTTTAACCAAAATCCAAACATATTTGCATAACATGAAGACATAACTAAACATATTAAAATTATATTTTATTAGTTGAACCAAATTTCAAGCACTTTAACAAATTACGAAGACATATATAAACACCACAAAATTATTAGCGACTAAAACATGATAGGCACCCTCCTCCGGCATCTCCATTCAAAATCTTATCTAATTTCTTCTTAATTTTACGCTCATTGAGTCCTTCTCCCTTCACAACTAGCGTGTCGCCTTCAAAATCTACATGATTAACTCCTAACCAAAAAAAAACATTCGTACATATTGTTTAAATTTTTTAGAGTGTTTGTATTTCATGGGTAAGAAAGATAGTGAAACTTAAGAAAATGTTAAAAAAATTCTTAGTCAAGTAAATAAAATTGGATGAAACATGTTTGAATATTTTTACCCATGTGATTTAAATATTGTGAGAGTTGTGATCCTCTTTATTTTAACATATTATCTTTTATATAAACATGTGATCTATTATCTTAAGGCTCTAAATTAATATTCAACAGATTGTCTATTGTTGTATCCATCTACAAAAGTATTCTATAAAACATTTTTTAGTGGTATAATCAGTAAAATCATGCCTTAAATTTCGTATCCAAATTTTTACCAATATCTTTTTATCATTTAATAATGACCCGTATATCTCTAACGAATGATTTGTTTTGGCTCAGTATAATCATTTGATTGTGTTGGTGTACCTTTACAACGAGCGATAGACATGAGTACTTGGTGCATCGTCATTTGGTCAATAGATTCAAACTCGAATTCAACTACCTCCTTCTGCAAACAATGAAATCAAATCAATATTTTAGTAAATTCATTATATAAGCAATAACTTCGATGAATATGTGATACCAAAAAAAAAAAACTTCGATGAATATGTATAATTATATTTATGTTTTGCTCTACATGCTTCTTACATAAATTTTAACCATTGTTTTTGAAAAAAAATAAAAAGTTTGGAAGTTGAAGAGGGATGATCGATATAATGTAATGTGATTTGCTCATCAACCTCTATTTATATATTACTATTATGAAAACAAAAAATTAGATATGTTTTAAGTAGTCTCATAATAGTTTGACACATATATGGCAGTATTATAATATAGCTTTGAACATATGTTAAAAAATTTCAGAATACATATCTCAGATATTTACTAAGAAAATGTCCCAAAAGCAAAAAAAGTTAGAACTTCAATGATACATATCCCTAAAAAAGATGTATTTATCTTTGGTCAAACACTAAAAAAGATGTATTAACAAAGTAAAATATGTAAGAAACTTAAATCAATATCTTTATAAAAAATATAAGAAACTTAAATCAACTATAGTAATTAATCAGGCCATTTATATTATGTCATATAAACTTCCATATAGGAATGGATATTGGGTTTTATAGAAAAAAATTAAATTTGGGTATTAGTTATTAAATTTCCCTAATAACAATGTTGTCTAC
>OVAY01001840.1:0-21333 GCA_900406395.1 Kernera saxatilis | reverse complement strand
GGTTTTGGCGGGAAAATACGATTTTGCAGTTTTGGTGGAAAATGTAATTTTACGGTTTTGGTGGAAAATGTAATTTTACGGTTTTGGTGGAAAATGTAATTTTACGGTTTTGGCGGAAAAACGCGATTTTACGGTTTTGTCGGGAAAATGTGATTTTACGGTTTTGTCGGGAAAATGTGATTTTACGGTTTTGGCGGAAAAATGTGTTTTTGCGGTTTTGGCAGAAAATGCGTTTTTGCGGTTTTGGCGAGAAAATACGATTTTGCGGTTTTGGCGAGAAAATGCGATTTTACGAATTTATAGTTTTTGGAAAATGATATTTTACAATTTTTTGTTTTGTTTTTGTAAGGATATTTTTGGCCTTTTAAATTTTTAGATTTATTGGATGCATCTCCAAGATTCATTCGGATGAAAATGCACCGATTTGGCTCATCCATATGAGTTTTGAAAATTAGTGTAAGTTTTTAAAACTCATTCAGATGATCTATCTGTATGATGCTCGTTTTTGACACTAAACGAACATCAAAAAGCATCTTCATCCAGATGGAACATCTGGATGAGCAAACGAAGAAAAAAAATGTTAGATATTGCTGTTCGGCTACCTATTAGCAGCAATTAAGCTAAAGAGTAGTTCGATATCACCATCGAACTCTCAATTGCATCTTTCCTATATAAAAATAAAATAAAAAAAATCGGAACAAGAAATAGACGACGATATATATTGCAAATATTCTTTATCAAAAAAAAAAATAAATATTGCAAATATTCTCGAATCTTTTAACCTAATATAAATCTAGGTTATAATATTTTGTTTTTTTGATAAAGAATTCTATATTATCAAGATATTAAAATTCTTATATGAAACACTTTTAATCATCGATTTACAGTTTTCAAAATTCGGAACTGATAGTTGATAATATATATAGCGTAAGTTTATTGTTGATTGACTATTTAAATTTTGTATGTTGGAAAAAAAACCCAATAGGTTATAAATTATTGAGATTTTTTGTCTACTATTATTCTGTTTGCTTTTTATTTGAAAAAAGCACCTTAGGTTCCATGCGATTAGTTGATGAATTCTTAGGTTTAGGATCTGACCATAACGGAGTAAAACATTTTGAAACTAACATTCACTTCTAATATTGATGATTGGCACGCTTATGATTACCTCTGGTGTTGAAGTGGCCTGACGCTGACGTTTGCATGTTATTCTACACTAAATATTATATCAAACAAACCAACATAAAAATGATTCACGGAGATTTAGAGGTCTACTTAGATAGAAATGGTTCTTCACGGATAGAAAATGTTCGATCTACTTTATGGACGAATAAATGACACGGTAAGTATATATGCACATTAATTTACCGCAAAATCAAAAGTATATGTGCACATTCATCTGCAGAGTTTTACTTTTGGAGACACGTTAATGAACAGTTAATAACTAATTCGTCCAGTTTATATTGTCGGCTAGTCAGAGAAAAAACTGGTCAACGTTTAAAAAAGGAAGTCATAAACCATCATGATTCAAACCGTGTCAAACGAATCGGCAAAATAAACTCGTGCGCATTTTTTGTTCATAAAGGAAAAACCGGCAATATACAACTTGAAAAATATTCAATTTCCGTTCTATAAACAAAGCTGGTATCGGTTAAAAAGAAAAATAAAACAGGTATATTTTACAAACATGTATTCATTCATATTATTCAATACAATTGCTATTTTCTCTATTTCCCTCCTTCTCTTAAATTTGATGTACTTAACTATAAAAATAATAATAGAATTAACGGGATTAAAAAGCACTTATACTCATAGCCCTTCACAAATAATCATATTTGGAAACTTAGGTATATAATTGTTTAATTGGAGTCAAACGTTCCGCCTTGTACAAGTCAACTGATATCATTAATTTAATCCAAACTACTTATATATTTGGTCTTGTACATTGACACTGACAAATTATTGTTGAATAAAGTTTCTTACCAAAACAAATTTCAAGTAGAGATCTAACCCATTCAGAAAAAAAAATATAATAACAAGGTTTTAAAAAGGAAAAAATAATAATAGTTCATGCTGGTTTGGTTCGATTTCTACTATTTAGTGTTATAAGAATATTTGTTTAATCTGAAAAATATTTTAAATTTTCGTTGATTTTTATTATTAGGTCCGATTAGTTTTTCAATTAACACGCCTGAGTAAATAAAAAAAGCATCATCATATATAATTTTGTTACATAATGGTTACATAATTAATAGTATTGTTATAGGATTATTATAATTTTGATGACGATTTATATATTTTTAATTAAATTATTTATAAAACTTTCCCTTTTCATATACTAATAGAATATATTAGAGAGTTAATCTTTGACATGTATATAATTATATATTGAAAATTCCTTCTATATTTTCAAATTAGATATATTGTAAAAATTATACATTTCAAGAACTAATTTATAATATCTAGTTTATCTTTTTAATTTATTAGATTTCTAAATTTGATTAAAATGCATTTCGTTGGCATAAATTAATATAGAAAATTAGAGAATAAAATACAAAATTTAAATAAATCATTGAAAACATCTTCTTCTTTTTTTGTGAAACAACAAAAAAGTATATGTAGATAAATTGATGGATTATTACCTCAAAACAATATAATACTAACTAAACAAATATTAATAAATGAGATGAAATTACTAAAACCTCTTAAAAATATTTTATAATCTAGGTTTCGACAGGTGACCAATAAAAGAACAATAGAAAAGAAGAGGAAAATGAACAAAAATGAATGGAACAACGAAAATTTGAAGAACGGAGGAAAATATTTTGTTCCTTATTGTTCATCTCCAAAATTGTTGGAAAATATTTGTGTTCTAAATTTTTCCATAAATAAAAATAACGAAGAGGAACAAAAAAAACTCATGATACCAAATGTTATTTTAAATGATATAATATTCGAGGAATTTAAAGTTTTTTTTTTTTTTTTTTTGGTAAAAGAGGAATTCAAAGTTATGATCTTTTCGTTTTTGTTGGTCACAATTAAAGTTATTTGGTGGGGACTTTGCATTGACTCTAATATACGTTCTTACGCATTACACACCTACTCCCATATTCATTCCTACTCCCATAATCACTCGTAAAGGATTGTCTTTTCACCAACCGCAAAACGCTATTTCCCCTCGGCCACCAGCCGCGACCACCTTTTTCGAAAGAGGTCTTTTTGCGGCTCAAACCAAATTCACGTTTTACATTCTCCACCGTTAGATCCTCAATCGTCATCCAACGGCCATCATAAAACTCTCACCCACCCCTCATTGAATTTTTTGTTTGTTTAATTCCATAGTAAATAAAAAAACTTGTTCTCTTCTCTTGTGCTTACCTAACATCAAACACTTACATCGTTCTTCTTATTTAAACCACTCTTCTCTCTTCTCTTCTTCCTCAGCAACACAGAATCCAAACTCCTTCACCAACAATTCAAATTCTCTCTCTCTCTCTCTATCGCTCTCCATTCACCAACAATTCAAAAGATCTGATCCTATTTATAAACACAAATTCGAAAACCAATGGATCAGACTAACGGATCAGTTCACCAAAACGGCAAAATCGAGGCGATGTTGTGCGGCGGAGGAGAGAAGACGAGAGTGGCGGTGAAGACGGTGGCGGCGGATCCGTTGAACTGGGGTGCTGCGGCGGAGCAGATGAAAGGGAGCCATTTGGATGAGGTGAAGAGGATGGTTGAGGAGTATCGGAGACCGGTGGTGAATCTCGGAGGAGAGACGCTGACGATCGGACAAGTGGCGGCGATCTCCACCGTCGGCGGCGGCGTTAAGGTTGAGCTGGCGGAGGCTTCGAGAGCCGGCGTGAAAGCCAGCAGCGATTGGGTTATGGAGAGTATGGGCAAAGGCACTGACAGTTACGGTGTCACCACCGGATTTGGAGCTACTTCTCACCGGAGAACCAAAAACGGCGCCGCACTGCAAACGGAGCTCATTAGGTAATTAATTTAATTTTAGATCATGCATCATAAGGAATGTGATCACACGTTATTATTTTGCATTTTTATAATTTTTTGGTTTGAAATTAGAGAAATAATAATTTAGTGGATTAAGTGGATAATTGGCAGAAGATTATTTGGGGCGGTATAATTTGTCACTGAATATACTCACGAGCACACACAGTTTTTGTTTTCTGAGGATCATTTCATTTGCATGGGAAACAATCGGGTCGGTGAATCGGGTCGGGTTTAGGTCCATCCGACATTTAATTTATTTTAATTTTTAATGAAATGTTGTTTGTTTTTTTTTTTTTTCTCAGATTTTTGAACGCCGGGATATTCGGAAACACGAAGGAGACATGCCACACGCTGCCGCAATCCGCCACGAGAGCCGCCATGCTCGTCCGAGTCAACACTCTCCTCCAAGGATTCTCTGGGATCCGATTCGAGATCCTCGAAGCGATCACCAGTCTCCTGAACCACAATATCTCTCCTTCTCTTCCTCTCCGTGGAACCATCACCGCCTCCGGCGATCTCGTTCCTCTCTCCTACATCGCTGGTCTCCTCACCGGCCGTCCCAATTCCAAAGCCACCGGTCCCAACGGCGAATCACTAACGGCAGAGGAAGCTTTCAAGCAAGCCGGGATCAGTTCCGGGTTCTTCGATCTGCAGCCGAAGGAAGGGTTAGCGCTCGTCAACGGCACGGCGGTTGGATCTGGAATGGCTTCGATGGTTCTGTTCGAAGCGAATGTTCAATCGGTTCTAGCGGAGGTTTTATCTGCGATTTTCGCGGAGGTGATGAGCGGGAAGCCTGAGTTTACCGATCATCTGACTCACAGATTGAAGCATCACCCAGGGCAAATCGAAGCGGCGGCAATAATGGAGCATATCCTAGACGGAAGCTCCTACATGAAACTGGCCCAAAAGCTTCACGAGATGGATCCATTGCAGAAGCCGAAACAGGATCGTTACGCTCTCCGTACTTCTCCTCAATGGCTCGGCCCTCAGATCGAAGTGATCCGTCAAGCGACGAAATCGATCGAGCGTGAAATCAACTCCGTCAACGACAATCCGTTGATCGACGTCTCCCGGAACAAGGCGATTCACGGCGGAAACTTCCAGGGAACGCCGATCGGAGTTTCTATGGACAACACGCGTCTTGCGATCGCGGCGATTGGGAAGCTCATGTTCGCTCAGTTCTCGGAGCTTGTTAACGATTTCTACAACAATGGCCTTCCTTCGAATTTAACAGCTTCGAACAACCCGAGTTTGGACTACGGATTCAAAGGAGCAGAGATCGCCATGGCTTCTTATTGCTCTGAGCTTCAATACCTAGCGAATCCAGTCACAAGCCACGTTCAATCAGCTGAACAACACAACCAGGACGTGAATTCTCTCGGACTAATCTCATCTCGCAAAACCTCGGAAGCTGTCGACATTCTCAAGCTGATGTCAACAACGTTCCTCGTAGCTATATGCCAAGCTGTTGATCTGAGACATCTTGAAGAGAATCTGAGACAAACTGTGAAGAACACAGTTTCTCAAGTTGCTAAGAAAGTCCTAACCACTGGAATCAACGGTGAGCTTCATCCATCACGCTTCTGCGAGAAAGACTTGCTCAAGGTCGTTGATCGTGAACAAGTGTTCACATACGTCGACGATCCTTGTAGTGCCACGTACCCTCTGATGCAGAAACTAAGACAAGTCATCGTCGATCACGCTTTATCCAACGGTGAGACCGAGAAGAACGCAGTGACTTCAATCTTTCAAAAGATCGGAGCTTTCGAGGAGGAGCTCAAGGCAGTACTTCCAAAGGAAGTGGAGGCGACGAGGGCAGCTTACGGTAACGGAACAGCGGCGATTCCGAACAGGATTAAGGAATGTCGGTCGTATCCTCTGTACAAATTCGTGAGGGAAGAGCTCGGAACGAAGTTGTTGACCGGAGAAAAGGTCGTATCTCCCGGAGAAGAGTTTGATAAGGTTTTCACTGCGATGTGTGAAGGGAAAATTATTGATCCATTGATGGATTGTCTCAAGGAATGGAACGGAGCTCCGATTCCGATTTGCTAAAAGAGCATTCCTCTGTTTTGTTCTGTTTTTTTTTTTGTCCGACTTTAACTTTGTTGCTTTTGCTGTATTTTTTTTTTTTTAATATGTTTGAATTGAGTGTTTTACAAGTGAATGAATGTAATGTGAATGGAGTCACTTTGTATGATATATATAAATGAATTACGTGTAAAAACTCGTTACAACTTGTTAGTTTGATGTTGCTATTTGTGGATTCGACACAGTAGACAAAAGAGATAGATCAGGACTTCTAATCTATTTTGCTTGGCTTCAAATGTACTTGTTTCTGGCACATTTTTTGTCCAAACACTATGAATCCTTATGTGTGAGTTTCTCCTTTTAGATGCTAAACAAGTACATTTTTTTGGATTTAATAGAAGCAACTTTATGGTATGCATCTCATGGCCATTTTTAGAACTTCTCCTGCTAATTATTTGGTTCTGCTAAACAGGACTACACTTGTTACACCTTGACATTGATAATGATATAATATTGGCTAGCAATTGATAGAAACTGGAAATTGATTTGATTAATTTGAGATTCTCTGACAATATATGCATCAGACAAGAGTTCAAGTCTGTTCCATGACAGAATAGAGGCATTTTGTCTTTAGAAGTTCTGCTATTTTGTCTTAAGATGTGTGAGAAAAACAACCTTTGTCAGAGTTGAAATGTTGCATGTTCAGTGACTCTTGCTTTTACTTATAATACTATAGAATCATAGATTCTGCTTTATAATACGAAACTCTTACTTAATTAGTGTACAACATTTATCTAAATCAATAATCAACATTAATTCTCTCTGGAAACATAGAACAAGAGATGATGAATCCAAAATCAAATGAATATCTCCATTCTTACATGTACATGCCAATGCAGTTCCTTTGATGTTGAGGAGCGCCACTGCAACGAACAACATCGAGGAATGTGTTTTCATCACACGGAATCCATAGTCTTGAGGAATCAGAACTGAACTCATAAGCATCTTGCGCTTGATCAAGCAATGCCTTGAAGATTGGATGTTTAAGCAAACTCATCTTTATCACAAACCTCTTGTAATCAACACCCACATACACTACCAAATGTCCTCTTGGAACATCTTTAGGTATTGCTTCGTTTTCCTTCTTGAATCTCCAAGAAACCTTCTCGTAGCAACTCTCACAGGAAGATGTACAACAAGGTATGACTATGGATTTGCTCTTCATGATTTTGAGTTTGTTTTCACAGGATTTTATGAACTTGCTTTTCATTTTGAGTAGAGAGAGGGAGAGGTTCAAATAAGAATGATGAATAGAGATAGAGATAGAGATAGTTTTTTTTTTTTTTGAGAAAGAAGAGATAGAGATAGTTTTGTGATGAAAGTACAATGGTGAAGGACATGTGTATATATAGATGATTGATTACAGAGCTTAGATAGAAAAGAATCTGAGGTCCATGGTGATATTAAATGTTATGTTTTTGATATGAGATGGGCAAATTTTTTTTTCTTTTTTAAATGATAAGATACATCACGAGGGCTTTAACTGATGATAATTATTTGCCATTTTGTTTTCACTCGTGCGGTTCCGTTATTTTCTTTATCAAACTGAAACTGTACGAACATGCACTGCATTATAACAATTGCAATTAAGAAATGTTATTTTTTTTTCTAAGTTGTAACTGAATTGCATGGGGGGCTAAAACTTGTAAGACCCCACAAAAGAAAGAATAGAGAGAGAAGATAAGAGATATGAAGAAGAGGGATGGGTTAAAATTTTCTTGGGCAAAGTGTGATCTCAAATTTATGATTCATGGATTGTCTCCATTAGGAGATCTGATCTAGGCTCTAATTCAAGTGATTTGACTTCTTGAATTAACCTAAATCATTTATACAAATCCAATATCCATTTGAGGTGATATAACTTCAAAGTTGACCAGCATCTGAAGATTGATGATGATCAGTCTTATCTAATGGTTCTATGAATGGATCTGTGGTAATAACTACCTATATAGCTGTCTTTTTTTCTCCTAGGGATTCGGGTAAAACGGTTATTGTGCATGGATTGCAAGTGTAGATTGATAGAGAAGTGTCAATTTTTGCGGGGGTCCAATATGATTGGGAAACAGAACAGAACAGAGCAGAGCAGAGCAGAGCAATTACTCATTAGGATTCAGATTCATCCCCCCAAATAGCTGAGTAAGAGAAGAGCAATCATTCTTTCTTACACATTACTTTTGCAGATGAGCTTATGGTATGTTCTTTTTTTTTAGGATGTCTCAATTAGGACCGAAGTTAATTAATGAAGCTTGTTTGACGTAACACAAAAGAGAGTTTGTGCTGGTTTAGTTCAGATATAATATGGATTTCTTTTGGACCATTATACATGATTGAACTCGGATGGTAATACAATATCATTATCAACATTAATACAAACCATTACATATCGTGGTAATTTGAATTCAGATTTACCCTCTAAGAGTTTTTACCAAAAAAATATTTTGTTTGTTTATAAATTATTTTGTTTGTTTATAAATCATTTTCAGCGTTTCATCATTATTTTAATTTCAAACCAAATTAGATCAGTCTTTAATACAAAACATCTTCGTTTTTTCAGTAAAATATTTCTCCGTACTTTTTCTTCATGAATTTTATTTTTTTGAATCATGAAGAAAAAACAGTCTTTGGACCAGACCGAAGTGATATATCATTAGAGCCGGGACGGGTCAAGCTGATTTGAGATAAGAATGAGGGCCATTCTAAACTAAACTAGCCTGGCTTCGTCTGCATGAAATTTATTGTGGGAACGTGCATGAGGCTTTTATGATATTAGATTACCTGTCTTTTTGAATCTCATTATTCTTACAAATAACTCATTTTATGACCAGGATTGATTTATTGGGGTTCAAGAATACGCTAGAATCTAGATTTGTATGGAGAAATGAATTTTAAGCCTTTTAGATTAGTTTTTCTTTGATATACGTCAAAACATGACAAAGACACCATATGAAGT
Source organism: Kernera saxatilis (assembly GCA_900406395.1). Lineage (NCBI taxonomy): Eukaryota > Viridiplantae > Streptophyta > Magnoliopsida > Brassicales > Brassicaceae > Kernera > Kernera saxatilis. Next base: position 12,281 of record OVAY01001840.1, on the reverse strand, counting down.
TACATAGATGAAATTGTTTTCAAGGCTCATACGCAAACTCGAAGTCGGGAAAATAGTCACACAACGCCTCCAACTCAATAAGCTATGTTTTAAAGGCTGGCCACTCAAATGGTCTTGAGACAATTAAAACCAAATCCTTTGAGTCGGTCACTAAAACGATTTTGTGTTCTTACATGTCAAAACTGGATCTATTTTAGTAAGTTTACAGTAGATCATTTTACCCCAAAAAAATGTTTAGTAGATCATTATATATATGTTGATCGACTAGCAAGTAGCGACTCTTTGGAACTGGTTATAAAATAAAATCTTAAACCCTACAGATAATTTTGTTTTAAAGATCAAACCCATTTTGACTTTTATTCTTTCGTGAGAAATTGTTTTTTCAAAAAAGCCATAGATGAGGGAGCCATACCTTGTTACATCCACAATTATTTGATTTGACTTTCCCATGTGTCTTTCCACAGTTACTAGCTGTCATTCTTTTTCCCCGTGTCCCTCTATTATTATAACACTATTGAATACACGAATTTTGCTTTCATTTTTTGTATAAGAAATTAAGATACCATAATTAAAATTAAAATATAGATCATGAAATATTTAGGTTTGGATTTGATAAGGATAACACGACATTTTGTACTAGATAACCATTAGACTAAAAGGTTTAGAGGTTCGGTGACTCCGATCACATTCAATAAATACTTAGCTAGATTGGATGCAACAAAAACAACGGCCATCTTCCCTTCAAACTATGATGATACTACAATTTAGACTAATTTTGTTTAAAGCGTGTGGATATCAGACTAATATACCCTTTTGAAAAACACGAGATAAATCCTATCTCTTAAGCTTGAAATTTGGATTATTCCCTGGGTTACCATTTACCACATTTTTGTTTGTTTTTAATCCAATAAGTTTTAGATCTGAAGACTTGTACATCTCCTTGAGCCGAGACAAACAGTTCAAAAACCCATTCCAAGCAACACTCGAATCCAAGGGAGCACAACTTCTCACACAGTTTGTCTGTTGTACGTACCAATTACCAATTATATGTTGTAGTATAGATTATGCGTTTACGTCATTAAGCATCAACTTATGATTTATAATACCATGATCTAGTTATCAAAAATAATAATAATAATAATAATACCATGATCTATGAAAAATGATAGTGCATAGAAAAATGCTTAAAAAAATTGATTTGGTTATTTATATATATTTTTTTTAAATAAATGTTAAATTTATTCCAAAAAGCGTTTTTTACAATGACTGCAACATTGTGCTAAAGTTTAGACAAAGAAAACCAGAGAGTTTGACTTGTAAAACAGAGGGATTTAATCAGGAGAAGAAAAGCAGAGGGAGATAGTTATCGTGTGGCAAACCACACCCTTAGACCATCTTCGTAGTTTTGATCACCTGAGACGCAGATAGAACTCAATCTGTTCTTGATGAGGATGCGAGGAGTGAGAGGAAGTTCTCCATGCCGGCTGTTATTTCTCTCCCTCCAAAGATGGTAGAGAGTCGCTTGGAAGGTGTATCGAAAGAGAAAGGTTCTAGTTCGGCCTTGAGACGTGTCTTGTAGTAGAAGTGAGAGCTGATTCTAGTGTATAATTTTCTTTATCGTAAATCATCCTAAAAGAACAATTAAACATGTTGCATGCTTGAGTTAGGGACGATTTCAAGTTGAATGATCTACTAGGAAGTGATTTTCAATATTATGTGCATAAGGACAAAACACACAAAAAAATCTTGTAATGATCTACAAAATTAATCGACAGATAGTTCAAACTTTTCGGAATAACACATTGTTTGTTTAGCAAAAAAATCAACACTTGTCATCAGATGATAATAGAGCCCACATACCGGCATGTACATGCATTACAATATGATTAAGTCTACATTCACGTATTTGTGGCTTCATAATCAAAATAGTTTGGAGTCCCTTTGAAGAAAGAAGAATTCTAATTAATAATAACATCATTTTTGTATATTATTTTTAAAATATCAAATTTTAAAAAGATTTCGAAAACACGACAACGAAATTTATAAAGCGTTTTACAACGTTTAAGAAAAGGTTTGAACTTCAGCAAAAAAAAAAGTTTTTAAATTAGATTTACAAAAATAAGTCAAAATAATATTTTAATTAGATATTTTACAACATTCCATTTTCTAACCAACTATTTAACTCTCGCCCATGCTTCATTTTGGGAGGCAGTAGCCACATTCTTATCATTTTCTTTTATTATTTTCTAAGTCTATATTAGACGGTGAACTCTCTGGTCGGATTACACATAGAGAGTTTTTTTAAATATCAAATAAATATTGAGTTTGAGAAATTCAAGAGGAGTCATCCCTATTCTCACTCTCTCGATTCATTTCGATTTGTTTGTACACACAAGCGCAAATTATTATGCTCAGAAGTCAGAACATTCAAGTATATATTCGTGCTTGAATTTATATCAGAGTTTTATTGTACATTATTTTATAATCTTATAGGCTATGGTATTGGAATCGGAAACAGAAAAACGATGGGTTGCTTTAACCTTTAATGATACCTCGCTCATAAAAAAGATGGATGTCTTCAAATCCTATGACTTCTAAAGATCAAAGATAATCTTTGAATCTCATGGAAAGTAATTTTGAGATGGAGGCATTCAACAATAAGATTGGAAAATTCATAAAATATTTGCAAGATTCTGGTTTCATCCTCCTTGATGGTATCTAGATAACTCCGAGTACATCTTTTACATAGTCAACAAACGCATCAACAAGGCGGAACCATGCTCGGCGCCACGGAGAATCAAAGCACAGGAACACAGAAAACCCCATCAAAACCGTTCCATACGTCGAACCGAGGCTCCACCACAAGACCACCATGTCGATTAATCCGCTTTCATCATCTTCCTCTTCTTCTTCTTCTTCTTCTCCTGAGCTGAATGTAGTACCACAGCTTCTATTGGTGGGTGGTCCACAGAGAAGAAGATTACCCAAATAACTATTCTCACCAAAGGTGTTGAACTGTTTTCCTTTCGGAATCACACCTGAGAGATCGTTGTAGGACACGTTAAAGACGACAAGAGATTGCAGCATTGAGAGTTGAGATGGAATGATTCCATGTAACTTGTTGAAAGAAAGATCCAAGCTCTCTAAGCTTTTCAGATTGGAGAAGCTTCCAGGGATGAAACCAGATAATGAATTCCGTGAGAGATTCAATGAACGTACTCTCTTAAGATTTCCGAGCTCTTCCGGGATTTTACCGCTCAACTCATTGCTCGACAGATCAAGGCCAAACATCTGGTTAAGAGCTCCTCTCATGTACGAGTCGTATCTCTGTTTCACAGCAAACTCGACTTGGACTTTAAAATCTACTGAGTAGTCTAGAGCAAATCGGTCTGACACAAGTACGGACTGGTAATGTACTTCGGTGTATATATCCATAAAGTTTGAGAACATGTTTGCCGGATACCATTCTGGATCAGTACGACCATCTCCTCCCAAACCAAATGATAGATTAGTGAGACACGAAGGTATGGACTCATTCAATCTGTTGTGAGCAAAATCCAACATTCTTACGTTGCTTAAACCGCACAGCTCAACGGGAATCTTTCCTGTCAAGTTATTTCCCCTCAACAGAACAACATCGATGCTCGGGGTGCTCCTGAATCGGGGGATGTTGCCAGACAGTCGGTTGTCTCTCAGATCAAGCAAAACCAGTCCTTTCCACAACGTGTCTGGAATAGATCCAGTGAGATTGTTGTTGTGCAAGTCCAATATATAACCGTAATCCGAGTCGGAGCGCCGAGGTAAGCTGCCCGATAAGAAGTTTCCAGAAAGGTCCAAGAGCCAGAGGTATGGAATGTTGAACAAAGAATGTGGAATTGCGCCTTGTAAACGGTTATTTGAGATCCTCAGAATGTCCAAGAAGAAACTGCCTAACCATCTTGGAATCGTACCTGTGAGGAAGTTGTTGGATAAGTCTATCACCGACAAGAGCCTTAAGTTGCGTAGACTGTCTGGGATCTTCCCTGTAAACATGTTATTGTCCATTATCAACGTTATCAATGAGGTCTCGTCACTCGATTTTCGAATAATTGGACCGCTGAATCTGTTGTGAGAGATCTTAAGCCATTTCAGTGAATAGCAACCCGTGAAAAGGCTTCTTGGCAATTTCCCTGAGAAGTTGTTGTATGATAGGTCCATAAATTCAATATCTTCCATTCTGGCCACAGAGGAGGGCATGTTCCCATGAAAATCATTGTTTGAGAGATTCAAATGTCTCAACCTCGGAAGTATCAAACCGACATCCTTGGGGAGTTGGTCGTTGAAGTTGTTAGCTGAAAGATCGAGAAATTGCAACATGTGCAGTCTTGTAAGTGTGAGGGTGTTGAATAAATTTTTCTGCAACAACAGAACCTGAAGCTCTGTATTATTCTCCAGCACCCAAGTGGGGAACACTCCGGATAGCGTATTGCTGGATAGATCGATCACCCGCATTTCCTTCTGATACCAAAGAAAACCGGGAATTTTTCCCAGGTTGCAGTTTGTCAATGTGAGACTCCTTAGTTGCGATTGGAGGCCAGTGGAAACATTCGTCTCTACTACTTGCAGCATGCTAGACCTGGAAGAGAGTTTGAAAACCTTGAGCTCTGTCAATTCAGCGATCAAATCCAAGGAAAACAAGCCTTCGAAGTTGTTATCCTGTAGAGATAAGTATTCCATGGATTTGAAGTTACTGATGAAAGATGGAAGCTTCCCACTTAGGTGATTTGATGACAGATCAAGTACTCGGAGTTTGGAGAAGCTGGCAAAACAGAGAGGGATTTCACCCACAAATCTGTTTTGACTAAGCCGAAGCTCATGCAACTGCTCTAATCTGCAAATTCCTGAAGTGATGGGTAAACGGAGAAACATCAAGGCATATATACACTATAAGGTGAGACGAATCTTCTACTCCAAAAAAACAAAAAGGAACATATGTCACTACTTGCCTTGCATTTGCAGTGAACCAGAGAATAGATTCTCACTTAGATCCAAAGCTTTGAGCTTTTGCAGATTGGTGAGCTCTGCACGAAGTAAAATATGCCAGATGGCTTATAAATCATATGAACCCCCGTTAAGTGCAGGAATAGGAATTATAGGATTACTATCAAGGAACATAGCGTATGAAGATCAAAATAGAGACACTCAAAGTGCCAAAAGATGTAGATTATGTTACAAGATCGAATCGATCAGAGCACAGAGTGTCTCTGGAGAATCATAGTCAAAAACTACCTTGTCCTGGTAAATGGCCGCTGATGTTGTTGAACTTTAGATCGAGTACTTCCAAACTTCTCAGATTAATCAGTTCTGTGCCAAAAGTAAGAAATATCAGAAACAAAGTGAAAATGATTTTCAATGTCGATGGCATCAGAAACATTTTATTTGTTTTGGAGTACTTAACCTTTCACAGGAAAGCCACCTTCAATATAGTTGCCACCAAGAATCAAAGTCTTGAGCGACGCAGCCTCGTTCAAGAAAGGAAAGACACTGCTGTTGAAATAATTGTTACTAAGATCCATAATCTCAAGATGTCTGAATCTTCCAAGGCTTTTATAACCTGTAGAAACAACAAGGAATTTTACACTGTAAGAGGAAGAATTGGTAACAAGAAAGAATGAAAAATCTATATACAGACCTTGTCTTTCGTCGAACCAGCCTCCGAAGCTACTCAGCGACAAGTTAAGAGTCTGAAGCTCCTCAAAAGGAGACAGCAAAGTTAGGTTCAGTAAAGGAAGAGTATCAGAGAAGCCTGAGGAATATAAGGATCCAAGGGAGAGTCCTATCACGCGTTTGCTGTTGAGGTCGCACTTGATTCTTCTCCAACTGCAACAAGAACGATTACTACTCGTCCTCCATCCTCGAAGAATGTCAGGATGTAGATCATTACTGAGCGAGAGTAGATGGGCCTTGAGCTCTAACAAACCCCGCCTTTCACTATCGATGCAGCCTCTACATCCCTGCATCATCATCATTACCATTATCATCCATGTTAGGCCACAGACCATTGACTTCGAGGAAGACATTGAATGCAAAGTTCCATAAGGAAACACAGAAAATGTAGAGATGGTTCAAAGTCATTTTATAGTAAAGACATTGCGAAACTCAAGCTTAAGGCATGTGATGTAATGTGCGAAAAAGAACCAAGTCAAAAGAGTGTCACAAGTTCACAACAGTTGAAATTAGACGACTTGTAATTAAATATAAACAAAACATATAAAACTCTGCAAATTTTGAATAAATTTTGAAGAAACTCACATGGTTATCCTCTAATTAAGGACTCATGGAACTTAATTAAGCCGTTTCCAACCAAAAAAAACAAAAAAGCTCCATGAGTAATTCGCAGAGTCTCCAACACCTTCTCTCGCAGACCAACAAAGCGTCGGTTGCTTCCATATTTCTAAGTCCCCCGATAATTCAAAGATTTCAATGATAAAATATAACGCCATGAGTGAGATTTCATTTGGGAAAGTGAATTTAAGCATCAACGATGGATTCCAAAAACCTTGAAGACTGAAAAAAAAATCAGTAATCCAGAGCTTTGTACACTTCGGCCATTTCGTTGCGCCTCGTAGAGGTTTGAGCAAAGGAAATATCGTATTCGCAGGTTCTGGATTCGAGTATGCGAGGAAGACTCAAAATCTCAATCATAGCTGCAGCACGAATATTCTATTTTGTGTCTGTGTGGTTATTATTTTAATATATTTATATGCTAGTCCAGAAGTTCTAAAAAATTACATTTTCAGCTTTGATATTAGGATTTGATCCTAAACAAACTTTTTCCCCTCGTCAAACAAAAACATACCAAACATGCGTCAAGTAGCAGCCCATCGTGCTTATTATGAGCTTAAGTAGCCCAACAAAGGCCCAATGCATGATGGTTGCTTTGTTTTTGAGTGATTTGGCTCTACGGAAGCTTTTGATGTGATTGAATTATTTGTGATTGATCATTTAGCCATAGCAAATCCTGGACCCATTTGTGGCTTTGTGGTGGGTGTCGATAACTCGCAAGTAGAGACAGTTGTCTCAAAATTGTTGGCCACCAACGCATGCTCTTGGAAGAAAAATGAAATAATTGAATGAACGTCGTCTTAAATTCTTAATTGTTTGGAAAAATTTTACTTTTGATAAGTTGTTAGTTGTTACCATCCCATTTGACTTTTAATTACACAAGCAAATATATTTTATACAAAAGGTGATCCATTATAAATGGTGGAAATTTCCTATTCGGGCAACTAACCAATTCATCTTGTTGATTCTTATGTCTTCTCCACCACTTTAAACGGTGGAACTTTCCTATTTGGACGAGTGGTTATTATTCTTTTGATATCATCGTCACAAGCCACAACAATAACAAACAATCACATCACTTAAAGGCTCATCAATCAATCTTTTGTTTTGTCTTTTCCTAGTGGAACACACAGAAAACAGTTGTAAGTAATTCCCCTTCCTAAGCCTTACTTCTCAATTCTATAAAAAAGGACAAGACATTGCAAGAAACAATACAAAAACAAACATGCAAAATCAGACAAGGCCTGTCTTGCTGGTGGTGGTGGTGGTAGTAATGGTGGTTATGAGCTCTTTCACTGTGGAAGGAGGAGGGAGAGGGATATATGGCAAAGAGCAGAGGCTTCATCACCATGTTCAAAAGGGCACATCTGTCATTCCATCAACAAGAGGAGTAGACAATCACCATAACATTCCAAGACAAAACTATGACAATTGGGGTGGCAAGGGAGGAGACGGTGGTGGCGACGATGGAACCGGTTAGCACCATAAACACAAAAGGCAAGACATGACTGAAACAAGGAAGCTTCTAAGACATATGTATGTATGTGTGCGTGAATATGTAGAGATTGTGATATGATTATTGGCTTACGTTTTGTGATTTTTGTGATGTCTCCTAAATATGTATATGTTTTTGATAAGAGTGTTGTGGTGGTTGTATGCTAATGTGATGAATGAATGACATTTAAACTCATAAGAATGAGTCTATAAACAGAAAGTATCGATTAGGTGTAGCTGAAATTAGTACCTTAACAAATTACAGCTAAATTCGCCAAATTTTGGAGTAGCTGCTGGTTTATCAGTAAAGCTTCTTCTCCTTCTTCCTTCAAATGATTTAATGACCCCAACGGATAAAATCATCAACAAGGCGGAACCATGCTCGACACCACGGAGCATTAAAGCACATAAACACACACAAAAAACCACCACAAGTCTACCATATGGATTATTCCGGTTTCATCATCTTCTGCTGCATCTTCTTCTTCTCCTGAGCTGATTGTAGCGGTGCCTGACCATGTCCTCATTCATTCTGTTGTGAGCAAAGTCAAACATCCATACTTTGCTTTCCCTAAACAGAAAAACATCGATGCTCGAAACGAACCTTTCCCAAAAACGTGTCCAGTGAGATTGTTATTGTGCAACCCAATATGTAACCGTAATGTAAGCTTGAGCGTGGAGGTAGACTATGGTTTCTAGAAAGGTCCAAGAGGCAGGAGATGTGGAATGTTGAACAGAGCAGGTGGAATTTCACCCTGTAAACTGTTGTTTAAGATCCTCAGAACGCTCATGAAGATGTTGGACACTCCACAGCCTTATGCTGCGTAAATCTCTGATTTGATTTCCCCTGTAAACTTTAACATGTTAACATTGTCCCTGACATTATAACACCTTCAACATAAGGATCTATTCTCTAGCGACTTCAAGATTAGTTGCTTCCCTAAATCTAAGAGAGAGATATACATTGATTTTTTTACTAACTCTTGGAACAGAATTGACAGAGAGAAACATTCTTTTATCAATTTTCCTCTTAACTACTATAGATCATTAGTAACCATCTCCACAAGCATATCAGGTAACAACTTACAAACTACATTTCGTTACCGGGGCGCGAGCAGGCTAGGTTGAATGAGCCTCGTGGCGGACTCAATTTCCATCCGTAAACTTCTGGAATCAGATGAAGGAGAACTGGTAGAAAGCTTCTGTGTCTCCAGTTGGTTTTATACTATGATTTGTCTTATGACAAAGATGTCAAAGTGTCAACCCAACTCCAGATGCTTACAAAAGTAGCTACACCAAATTATACCGTATACTCTGAATCGAGATCCTCTTCTTTACGTTGAACATTTGGTTTTCTAAGGGGTCTTTCAAACCACTTGTGATTTTTGTTGTTTATTGTTTTGAAGCCATATATTGATGTGATTACAGGTTTTGTATAGTTGCTTAAACATCTAACTCTAACCAAAAGTAGCTCTGTTCTTCCTTTTTTTATGTAGCATCATAGATTTTTTTTCTTTCTTTTTTGTAACATCATAGTTCTAAAGGCGTATTTTTATGCTTTGTCCTTTTGGCCAACAATGGTGAACTTCATTTTTGTTTGTTTGTTTCAGTTCTTCTGCTATGTTGATTGAGAAAAAGAAATGTAAACACGTGACCTAACTTTCTTTTCTTTTTGTTAGATAAACATGAGACCTAACTTGCCATACAAGTTACCTCAAAAGGAAATCGCCAGTCATTATCTTCTACACAAGAAATATTATTGCGCAAATGGACGATTGTATAGTTCAGGAATATTACATATTTTATACAAAAATGTGCTAAACTGTACTTTTATTTAATTCTAACACCGAAATTAACGCTACGAGATGCACAATAACATGAGCTATTGACCTTTTAAATTAATTAAAAATTTTGAATGATTAGAAAATATCTGATCGAATCATCTCCTTAATTAGAGAAGATTTTTCCAGATCAAAACAGAACCACCCTATACGACTCTACCCTTCACTCGTTTTAAGAAAAATACAAATCAAACGTGTATATGCAAAAAATATAGTTGAGCTAATAATAAAAAATGCAAGTTAAAAAAAATGTTATGTAAAATCCGGTGATTGTTTTTTAATTAATACACTAGTAACTAGTTCGTAAGAAAACATGCAAAAAATACTTGAGTTTGTACAACAGTACCCGGAAAAAATATAAAATACTTTATTATTAAAGTTGTATATTTTAGATTGTATTTTTTTATTTTATGTTTCATAACGTAAACTTAAATTATAAATACTATTTTGCAATTAAAAAGTGGATACTCTGCATATGATAACGTGTTCGATTGGTTTATAAATTATAATACTTAATTTGTTGAGGATGAGTACTACTTAAGGTGTTTATGCCAAAACGGCAAAACTTAAAATTTTATTATCTCTATGACATATTTGTTTCTGCTGTTTCTATTTTATACAGTTTAGTGTGTGTTAATAAAATATTCAAATTATCTGATATATTCTTTCAAGAATTAAAGATGTCCAAAATATCTCATTTTCTGCATTATTTTCCAAAAAATACCATAACTTTTAAAAAAAATTCTAAAAAATAACACAAATTTTTTTTTTTAAAATAACTCAAACTGAATTCAGACCCGTTCTATCTAAAAGTTTAGGAACCCTTCAATCTGTGGTATTTTTATATTAAAAAATTAGGATATTTTTGGAAAATAAAACTAACAAATTGATTTTTTGAATTGCCCGTTTAATTAATTATTTAGTTTTATGTCTGCAGTTCAATTATTTGAAAATTTGTTTAGAAAATTCAACATACACTAGCATGAAAGAATATATCGGGAACGGGCGTGGGTCGTGGGTCTTGGGTCTTGGTGGGTCTTGGGTCTTGGGTTTTGGTGAATGAGCCGTAGGCCCAAAAGATGTTCTTTTTGAAATGAATTTCTATGAGATATTTTGGCCCAAATACTTACGGTTTTTGGTTGAATTTTCGGATAAGATAATGACTCAACCGAGTCAAAGATCTCCTCCGAGATTCTCGGCCAAGATAATGACTCAACGTAAGTTCTTTAGTGTCTCGAGAGTATTCGTATCTACTTAGTTCGTAGACTCTGTTTCGAGTGTAGCGAAGCAGTTTCACTGCGGTTTTATCCTGGGATTCTTAATCGTATCTAACCGTCACACTGCGGGCGATTTTTAGAATTAAGGAAAGAGCCAAGCTCGACTCCGCAGGCTCGTTTCTACCTTATTCGTTCTTATCAAATCGTTTTCTCAAAGTTTATTTCGTGATTTTCTTATTCGGATTTTTTGCGGTCCTACTGAAAACAAGCTTCTGTATTGAATATTGGGTTGTTTTGATGATTTTGTAATGAGTTTTAATGCATAATATGATTCAGTTCCGTTTCATTACGAAATAGAAACCTGTTTCTTGTTTATGAAATCAACGTTTTTAATCGACAAACTTGTCTTGTTTCATTATGGATTTTAGTTTTCAATGCATAAACCTGTTTACAAAATGGAAGAACTCCAAACAAAGAGTGATTCATTCGGTTCAAGCAACTAAAGGAAAGAAATAACAAAAATTCAACATCAAGAGAAATATTGGAGATATTGCAGAGACTTCAGAACGTTGCAGAGATCTCGGATCAGTTCAAGCTTGGTCAACAACTGTCAATTATAACAATCCCGTAGATATCGATATTGTAGTTCAATCTGTTTGTATTTAGATTTTCTAGTTCTAGCTTTTCAATATAAGCGTGTATGCAGCATAAGCAAGTGAGTTTAACTTCCAAGTCTAAACTTGGATCAGCAACACTTAAGTTCATTCATCACAAGAATTTAAAAAGAGAATATGAATGCTCCTTGTGATGCTCCCTGAGATAATCCTTGTGATGATGCAGCTTGAGAAGCTCCTACTTGTGATGATCCAGTTTGAGAGGATACGCCCTACAAGGAAAACAAAGAAACATCAATTCAAAACCAAACCAACATATCTTTCGTCGGATCTTAGGCTTTTGTCCCGTTCCAGTCATGGCGTCTGAAATCGGATGAGAAGAATTTGATTGGAAATCACGAGTGCTCGTGCCCAGAATTTGCCTCCCTTCACTGTCGGAATTGGCTTTGCTCGCCGCCGGACCGGCCGTGCTTGTTGTCGGAATCAAAATTAGGATTCATTTGGTTTCGAATTGGGGATTTTTTGAAGAAGAGAGAATAAATCGAGCATCAAACATTTCTCATTAACGTCGTCCGTTTGTTGTTTAACGTTGACTATTCTGGAGCCTAAATTTGCAGAGTCAATGCATAATTGGAGATTTAATCTGCAAACAAGAAAGTCTGGGAATAATTCTGTAACATTTCAAAAGTTGGGGAATTTTATGGTCATTTTCAGAAACATTAAAGAGAGAATTAGAGAAACATGGTTGAAATGCAATATTGGAGTGTCTTGGGATGCAAATAAAAGTTTCG